>PVJX010037230.1:0-17091 GCA_004027295.1 Dolichotis patagonum
TTTTTACCTACTTTGTCTTCCAGCAGTTTTAGTGTTTCTGTTTCAATATTTAGATCTTTGATCCATTTAGATTTTAGTTTAGTGTATGGTGATAGACATGGGTCTAGTTTTAGTCTTCTGCATATGGACAGCCAATTTTTCCAGCACCATTTGTTAAAGAGACTGTCATTCTTCCAGCGAGCATGTTTGGCCCCTTTATTAAAGATAAGGTGGTTGAGTGAGTTTGCGGTCGTGGTTGTATCTTCCAGAGTTGCCCATTTTTAACTAGGTCTTTAAATCTGGAAGTGAGTATGTTGTGATTTTTTTTTTTTAGTTCTTTATGTATTCTAGATATTAGTCCTTTGAAAAGCAGCTGGTAAATTTTTTTTCCTATTCTGTGGATTGTCTTGATTGTCTCTTCACTCTGTTGATGGTTTCTTTGACTGTGTAAAATGTTTTTAATCAGATCTCAGTTGTCAATTCTTTGTAATATTTCCTGTACAATTGTGGCTTTGTTCATAAAGTCTTTAGCTAGACCTGTCTTCAAGAGTCTTACCTATTCTATCTTCCAGAAGATTGTTTCTGTTTCAATATTTATATCTTTGATCTATTTTGATTTAATTTAATGCAGAGTGAGAGATAGGTTCTAGGTTCCATTTTTGGCATGTGGAAAGCCAGTTTCTCCAGCACTATTTATTAAAGAGGCTATTTATTAAGGAGGCCAGTCAAGGTGTTTGTCAAAACTAAGATAGCTGAGTGTATTTGGAGTTGTTTCTGCTTCTTCTAATCTGTTCCATTAATCCTCAGGTCTGTTTTTTCCAGTAACATGCTGTTTTTACCATGGTAGCTTTGTAGTATAACTTTAAGTTGGAGATTGTGATGCCTCCTTGTCACGCCTCTGTTGCCAAGGATTGCCTTTGCTATTCTAGGTCTCTTTTGATTCTGAATGAATTTTAGGATTGATTTTTCTAATTCTGTGAGGTACACTTTTGATATTTTGATTGAGATTACATAGATCTACATAGCAGTTTTGGAAGTATGGCCTTTTTCACTATATTGGTTCGTCCTATCAAAGAACAAGGGGTATCTTTAAATTTTCTGATGTCTGCCGTGATCTCCTTTTTTAGAGTGCTATAGTTTTCAATGTAAAAGTCTTTTACTTCCCTTGTTAGATTGATTCCTGAGTATTTTATTTTTCTTGATGCTGTCATGAAAGATATTGTTTCCCTAATTTCTCTCTCAGTGAGTTTGTTGTTTGTGGATAGGAATGCTAATGATTTTTTAGTGTTGACTTTGTATCTTGCTACACTACTAAAGTTGGTTATTAAATCTGGGAGTCTTTTGGGGGAATTTTTGGGGTCTTCTAGGTAGAGTATCATGTCATCCACAAATAATGTTAATTTAATTTCTTCCTTTCCTGTTCACATTCATTTTATTTCTTATGTAAATTCTCTGGCTAACATTTCTAGAACTGTATTGAATAAAAATAGCATCTTCATCTTATTCTTGATTTTAGAGTGAAAACTTTTAGTTTTTGAATTTTACTTTACTTTTCTTTTATTACATTTTTGAAACAGGGTCTTGCTGTGTAGTTCAGGCTGACCTTGAATTTACTATGTGATCCTTGAATTTACTGTGTGAATTTACTATGTGAATTTACTCTGGCCTCAAACTCACAGTGATCCTCCTGCCTCTGCCTTCTAAATTCTGGAATTACAGGCATGCACCATCATGCCTGGCTTGAGAATTTACTATGATGTTGGCTGGTTTTTTTGTCATAGGTAGCTGCCTTAGTTTTCTCTTGTTGCTGAGACAAAATGCGTAACACCCAAAGTTAAGGGAGGAAGGGTTTATTTAGCTCACAGTTTGTAGAGGTTTCATTGCATAATTGGCTGGGTCCAAGGCAGAGTGGCGTGGCAGAGGAGCAGTGCAGACTAGAACCAGTTCATGGCAGCAGAAGACCACAAAAGCAAGGAAGGGAAGAGGGCAACAGGCCTCTTTCTCTGCTTTATATTGTATCCAGTCTGCTCACCCTAGGGCAAGCGTGGCCCTCACACCTGTAATCCTAGCCAAAACTGCGACAAACCAATTAGCAGACTGATTTACTAATCATACCCTAATCCCAGCATCACACTCTAGATTCAGCCACCTATGAAAAAGCCCTATGACTGCATTAGGCTTTGGGGGACATCTAGACACAAACTATAACAATGACTTTTATCAGATTGAGATAAAGACCTTCTATTCCAATTTTTGGTACAATTTTTTTTTTCTAATGAGTGGGTGTTGGACTCTTATCAGCTGCCTTTTCTGCATCTACTGAAATGATCATGTGGTTTTTGTATTTGGTTCTGTAATGTGGTGAATAACACTGATTGATTTGCATGCATTAGTCTGACTCCGCATTCCTGGGATGAATCCTGCTTGGTCATGGTGTACAATCTTCTTGATGATTTGTTGTACTCTGTTTGCCAGTATCTTACTGAGGACTTTTGCATCTATGTTTATTAAGGTGATTGGCTTGTAGTTTTTGTTTTGTTTTGTTTTGGGTTTTTTTTGTTTTTGGTTGAATCCTTCTATGGTTTTCATACCAAGGAAATGCTTGCTTCCAGGAACAAGGTTGGGAGTATTGTTTCCCTTTCAATTTCATTTACAAGTTTGAGAAGCAGTGGCATTAGATCTTCTCTAAATTTCTTGTAGAACATAGCAGTGAATCCATCAGGATCTGGGCTTTTCTTTGTTGGCATTTAAAAAATTACATCTTTAATTTCATTGACTGATACTGGTTAATTAGAATTTTTATATCTTCTTGATTCAGCTTTGATAATTCGTATATATTTAGGAATTTGTCCATTTCTTCTGTGTTTTCCATCTTATTAGAGTATAGGTTCTTGAAGTAGGTATTGATCTAGATTTCTGCAGGATCCATTGTGATTTCACCCTTTTTATTCCTAATTGCATGGATTTGAGTCTTTTCAACTCTTTAGTTGATTGATTATTTGTATTGTTTTCTTAGTCTTGGTTATGTTACCTTACCTTTCTTTCTCTTTCTTTCTTTCTTTCTTTCTTTTTTTGAGACAGGGTCTCACTATGTAATTCTGGCTGACCGTGAACTCACTGAACTTGTGGCAATCCTTCTCCCTTAGCTTCCTGAGTGCTGGGATGACAGGCATGTACCACTATGGTTGCGTTAATTTCTGCTCTGATAATTATAATTTCCTCCTTTGTATGTGTTTTGGTTTAACTTGCTCTTCTTTTTCTAGAAGCTTGAGGTTCAACATTAGGTTGTTTGTGTAAGCTAGCTTTGCTTTTCTAATGTGGGGATTTACTACTATAAATTTCCCTCATAGAATTGCTTTCACTGTGTCCCATATGTTCCAGTATGTTTCTTTGTAGAAACTGTGTAATTTCTTCTTTAACTTCACCTGTGACCTATTGGTTGTTGAAGAGAGTGTTATTTAATTTCCATGTGTTTATGAAGTTTTTATGGTTTCTTTTGCCATTGTTTTCCAATTTCATTGCACTATGATCTGATAATTTCAATTCCTTTGCATTTACTTAAGTGTATTTTATGAGTTAGCATGTGGTCTATTTTGGAGAAAGTGTCATGTGAAGTTGAGAAGAATGTGTATTCTGTTGTGAGGTGGATCATTCTATTGATACCTACTAAGTCCATTTGTTCAAAGTTTTGGTTCAGCTCTGTTATTTCTTTGTTGATTTTTTTGGTCACATTTATCTATTTGTGACAGTAGGGTATCAAGGTCCCACATTACAATTGTGCTAGTGTCCATTTGATTTTTTTCATGACATTAATATTTGTTTTATATAGGTGAGTGCTCCAGTATTTGGTGCATATATGTTTATGATTGTTACCTCTTTTTTTTTTATTGTTCTCTTAACAAGTACATAGTCTCCTTATTTGTCTCTTGTGATCAATGTTGGCTAGAAATCCACTTTGTCCACAAATAGAAGAGCTACCCCTGCTTTTTTATGGGCTTTTGTTGCATATCATGTTTTCCATCTTTTGACTCAGTTTATGAATTTCTTTTAGAATGAAGCATATTGTTGGATCATACTTCTTGAGCCATTGTACCAGTTTTGTTTCTTTTGATTGATGAATGGAGACCATTTATGTTGTTGATTAAACGTGTATATATATATATTGTATATTATATATATCAATATATATCAATATATATATTATATGGGTAAATATATATTGATTTATCCATATAGTGTTATTTTCCTGTTGTTGGTTCCCCTCTTTTTTAAACTTTGTTTGATTGCTTGCCTTGCCTGGTAGATTTATTCTGTTGGGGATCATGGAGTTGTAGTCCTCCTTATCTCTTTCTAGACTGTCCTTCAGAACATTTTGTTGCAGCCTTTTTGGGGTCCTGGGGGACTGGCAAGGGGCGACGGAGAGACGACTATGGAGATCAGGCTGATGGCACAGATCCAATTTTATTACGGAAGTACAGGAGTCTATATAGGCTGAAGATGAAGGGCGGAAGTGAGCTCAGAGGAAGGGCGGGATGGAGCTTCAGGAAGGGCGGAAGTAGGCTTAGGGAAGGCGGGGATGCACTGCGGGGCAGGCTCCGAGCGGGGTGGCCCTGGCTGGGATGCTCTACTTGGTGTGCCAAGGAATGGGGAGTCT
Source organism: Dolichotis patagonum (assembly GCA_004027295.1). Lineage (NCBI taxonomy): Eukaryota > Metazoa > Chordata > Mammalia > Rodentia > Caviidae > Dolichotis > Dolichotis patagonum. The sequence continues at coordinate 4,634 of PVJX010037230.1, forward strand.
GAGTGTGCTCAGAGTCTCTTTTCTGCCAGGGCGGCCAGCCAGACCTCAGGACCTCGACCTCCCACATTTGTAGTACTGATTTGGTGGCTATTCTTCAGGTGTTCTTTATTGTGGAAGTATCTTATTTCTCCATCAATTTTAAAAGATAATCGTGTAAGGTACATCAGTCTGGGTTGGAGGTTCCCTTAGAGCTTGATACTATACTTGAAGCTGTCCTTCACTTACGGGTTTGTGTTGAGAAGTCTGCTGTGATTCTGATGGTCTTTCTTCTATAGTTGATTTGTTTCTTTTCTTTAATGGTTTTTAATGTTATATTCTTGTGCTGAATTTCTGGAATCTTGACTATTATATGTATTGGTGTAGTTTTTTTGTGATCCTGGCTAATTGGAGTTCTGTATGCCTCATTTATCTGCATGTCAAATTCTTTTCCTATGCTTGGAAGGTTTTCTGCCATTACTTCTGGGAACAGGTGTTTAATGTCCTTTTTGCCACCTCCTGAGTTTTTATTGATTCTGATCAATCTTACATTATTCTTCCTTGTACTGTCTAGCAGCTGTTGGACTGATAAAGTCTTTCAATTAATGGTCACTAACTGTAATCCTGTTTTCTAGGCCTGATGTTCTGCCCTCACATTGGTTAATTCTAGTGCATATACTTTGAATACATTTATTTCTTTCAAAACAGGGTCTTACTATGTAGTTCAGTGTGACCTCAAACTTGTTCCATCGTCCAGGCTGGCCTCAACCTCATGGTGATCTTCCTGCCTCAGCCTCCCAAGTGCTAGGATTACAGGTGTGCACCACAATGCCCAGCTTCAATAGCATTTTTTTGTCTTCTGGATATTTATCTGTTTGACTCTGTTTCAAGGTATCTGGTTCTTTTCTATATTGGGCTTTCATGGTTTCCATTACTTTCCTAAGCTTGTTCATTTGGTTTTTAAAAATCTGTATCTACTCTACATTCACTCACCATATCCTTTATCACGGTTGTCATCTCTTTAGTTTTCTGAGAAATTATTTGTTTATTGTTTTCTAGAGCCTCATTCATCTGGTTTGTTGCTTCTGTTGCTACTGTTTCAGGAAATTCAGCTGATGACTTTTATTTCTTCCACTTCAGTGCCCCCTGGGTTTGCCTTAGGCAAGCTGGAGTTTTTGGGTTGCATTTTGCTTCCATGTCTTCCTATTTGTTTCCTGTCTTGATGGTTGTAAATTGCTTGTGGTAAGTAGTTTTATTACTCTTTTTGAGAATTCCTTAGGAAATGACTAGTTTTCAGAGTTGTTTTCTAGGGGTAGCTGGCTTTTGACTTTTGAGTCTGTCCCAAGGTCTTGCCTCTTCAACTTATTAGGCTTGAAAAGTTGATTCTTGTCTGACCCAGTGCCCAGCTCTTTGGTACTGGACTAGGGTATTGTTTATGACCTCAGACAACCATGGTATTGATATACAAGGAAAAACAACTGATCACAGCTGTTCCACCTTGGCTAAAGTAGTATAGTTTCTAGTAACATTATCATCAAGCACAGTCTACAAACAACAAATTGTGGAAACTGTTAATTTACCACTTTTAACCATAGGTACAAGATTTATAGTTAAATAATAAAATCTAAAACAAATCAGAAAATTATATACTGTAAATTTCTCCTCAGTAGACTTCTTTTACTGTGAGGAGAAAATTTTAAAAGGATAAGAGGAAAAAATAAGAAAAGAAAAAAAAATTGGAAGGCTGAAGGACAGTGGAAGATAACTTAAGCTTTAGGAACCTGATGAAGACAGAAGGGAAAGAAAGATGGAAAAAGCAAAAACAAGTACTAAACAAAACAGAAAAACTAAAAATAATGTTCATACTCATGAAAAAAAAATCAAGGAAAAAGAAAATAAATAAAAAGAAAAAAGTAAGAAAGATTGCCTGTGGTTAACCTCTGGATCTGGGTTCTGGTGGGAGTATCTACTTCAGGTTGTGTGCCAGGGACTTTCCCTGGCAGAGAAAGACGGCATGCAGAGCCCACATCCCTGCTGGGAGCTCCCGGCAGGCCTGCGGGAGGCTCAGGGCAGGGTGCTGTGCAATCCAAACCAGCCCGTGCTTTCTGATTCTGCTGCTGTCAAACTCCAGCAAGGCTTAGGCTGATCCTGGCTGCGGATTGTGGGGCTGGGGCCTGAATGGTCCAACCTACAATGCCCTGGCTGTCTCTTGCCAGCCCAAGCCCAGCTCCCCAGCACTGATGTCTCCCTCGGTTGTGCTCGCCCAGTCACTGGGAGCTCTGACTGGTGGAGTGGAAGCCATCCCAGGCTGCTCTGAGTCCCTGGTTCACTTGGTCCCTCCCTACAATGGTGTCTGGCTCATCACCTTCTCCAGGAGATGCCTGAACTAGTCAGCCAGCAGCTGCTGCAGTTCACAGCATCCACGGCCCGGTTCTACAGCGCCTTTTTCTGTGGAGGCCTCTCTGTCGCCTGCCCTCACTGTGAGCCTTCTCTCTGGAGCTGGGAGTCAGAAAGGAAGTTCAGTTTGCCCCTCCGTTTTCCACACTGAGGCCTGTCTCTTCACTTTTTCTGTTGGCTCCAGTTCTCCCTTTAGGCCCTTCCTGGGTCCCATAGATCCACTTCCCTCTTCTTCTTCCCAAGTTGTGTTCCAGTGCCTGGATTCCAGACCTCGGAGAGGCTGACTTGCTGCCGTTTACTGCTCCGCCATCTTCCTGGAACTCTTAACTCTAAAGTGAGTTTCACTGCACTAAATCCAAGGTGACCAACAGAACTGTGTGCCCCGCGGCAGCCGTACACAGAGTCCGTTCTGGCTTCTTCTCCAGGTTGCCTGCACTCATGGCCCCTCTGTTATCATCGAGGCCAGCTGTGACAGTCTTCTCACTCTGACCCTCTGACCGCCCCCTTGCAAGGGTCTTTGTGATGCCATTGAGCTTGCTGGTAATCTTCCTATTTCAAGGTCACCGATTTAACAAAATCTGTTTTGCCGTGTGAACATTTTCAGGTTTAGGGTTTGGTCATCTTTAGTGGAGGAGATCATTCCAAGCAACTCTTTATTTATATTATTCCTTAAAAGTGCTGTCCAGAAAGATTGAGCTAAAAAAAAAATTCAGTATTCATGAACAGAATTTGAACCTGATTGTTAGGAACGTTGAAGAGATTAATCTTAGTTCATTCTATTACTGAATTTTCAAGAACCTCTCCAAGTGATGGTATGACATTTTTAGAGTTATAAACCATTTTTAAGGATTCAAAAACAAACACGTAGAAAGACTTTTTATCAGAAAGACACTTCAAACAAAATTTCGTTGTATTGATTTTTAAAACTGTTACATTTTTTAAGCCTCATTTACTAGACTTAATTTTTCAGAAAGAATAATTTCAATCTGAAATATCAGTAACAACTTTCAGAATACAAAACCCTTTTCCTGAAACCTGAACAGTGAGGACACCTAAGTAAAGAATTTTTTGACAAAATTTCTATGTATTTCTTTTTTCTTCAAATTAAAAACAGCAGTGGTGTATTTTCTTTTGGCTTCTTCCTAGACATAACCCTATTATAATTAACAGACATCTCTTTTTTTCTATTTGTGTATTTATAGCTTAAGAAATGTATAAAAACTCCAGAAATCCCTTCTAAGCATGTCAGGAACTGGGTCCCAAAAGTACTGGAACAGCGGCGGCAAGGTTTAGAAATGTATTTACAGGTAAGAGATGTTTATTCACTTACTATGATGTGATTTAAATGATCTGTTTTACTATTTTATTCTCAAGACATGAGTGTAATACAAATAGTCAAACAGCCAAAGATTCTTTTTTTTTAGACAGAGTCTTGCTATGTAGTGCAGGCTGGCCTCAAACTCATGGTAATCCTTTGTCCCGCCTCAGCCTCCTGAGTGCTGCAATTAATTCCTAATTGAAATAGTTTAAATTATAAGTATTTTATTGATTGATTGGCTTAGCCTTTATTAGGTTCTGTTTAAAACTGGTTTATGCATTAGGGAAGTGAAACTTTAGGATAAAAGATGGATATGAGGTAGAGAGGGTCTGTCCAGGTTTGCTGTTGTTTATTTCCTGGGGAACCCGGGCGTTTGCACTGAGCCATATCCCCTGACTGTCTGAATGTCTTTTATTTTGAGACAGCATCTTGCTAAGTTTCCCAGGCCGAGTTCAGGCTCGCAGTCCTCCTGCCTTGGCCGCCCAGTTCTGGGTCACGGACAGGCGCCTCCAGTTTAGTCCCTGCCTCTGCTGTTTCCCCACCGAGATCTGACCCTTCCCACCGAACGCGGCCTGTTTGCTGGCGCACTTGCCGGTTGCTTGGGCAGGGAGAAGCGGTCCCCGCGGCCTGGCTGACAGGCTGTGGCCCCAGGAGGACGGCTGGTTCTGGAAGGCGGCCTGGTGGAGCCGCTGGCCCGGGCAGTGTGGAGGAGGAGGCCTCTCCGCGGCCGGCAGGGACCGCAGACGCGGAGGTGAGGCCCATGGGCTTCTCCAGGACCCAGCGCCGGCCGGGAGCCGGGCTGCACCCCAGGCTGAGCCTGGGACTCCCGCAGGCCCCGCCGCGGAGGGCCGGCCGCTCGCCCCTCGGGTCTGGGTCACCGGTCAGCGCCGGTCACCGGTCAGCGCACGCACGGCGCGTCCTCTCCGCAGGCCTCACCCGCGGGGTGGAAGCTGCGCCTCCACTGTCACTGCGAGCCAAGGCTGCGCGGACGGAGGTCCCGGGGTGCGTGTGGCCTGTCCCCGTCCCCGGAGACGCCACGCGTGGGACCCGGAGACCTCCATAGCTCCGGGTGACACGGCAGAGCAAAGCCAAGCCCACAACCGAAAAGGAGACTTCAGAACTTGTAGGCAAAGGGTAAAAATGCGTGTTCTCTGTAATTAAATGGAATAGGTAAACAGTGTGTTTTCATTTGTAAGCCAGATTTTCCACAGATATTGTATATCTTCAAGCCTCAGTTCTGAACAAAGCTTTATTCTTTCTCTCCCATTGTATTTGACACATGACTTCCATTACCTCTCACTGTAAACATTTTAAGTCGTTTGTACTTTGGATGTAAATAAGTGGATAGAATCATCTGGCACAGAGAGGGGTTTATCGTGACACTCAAATCGAGCTTAGAATTCTCTATTCTCTGAAATAGGGCTTGCAAGAGGCAGTCCAAGGTCTGAGAAGGCTTGCTTCCTGTTATGCAGTTAATATTCAATTTGTCGTCATTTAATTCCATCAGGGCAGCTTTCTCTTTCTCTTTTCTTTTCTACCTGATTCTGTCTGCGGGCAAGAGGAACTGGGTGGTAGTCACAGAGTAAAAAGTGAACATTTTATTCCTCCCAAGTGAAGTTCAAACCCTGGCCAACCTATCATTTCTTGATTTTAAATGTTTAGGCTTTTAAAACTTAAGATCGATACATTGCAGTGCCCTCTGCTTCTTGTGTTAACTTCAGCAGGAACTGGTGAGTGGTGCCCGGAAGTTCCCCACCACCTCTCGGCGTGACCTGGCCAGGGAGCTGCTGTCCCACTCAGAAATGAAACCATCACATTAATCTTCAAGATGTAATTTGTAAATATTTTCTTTCTTTTATGTTTTAGCATCTCTTTTAAAATTTCAATTAAATATTGAATTTAATTTAGTCTTAAAAATTGCTTTAGTGAATAAGTCAGAATTTAGGAAGTTTTCCTAGTATAAGTTTGAGTGTAGTTACTTAGAACTATTCTACATTCTGTTTCAAAAAGCAGCTTTATACCAGGCATGGTGGCATGTGCATGTTGTCCCACTTAAAATGCAAGTGGAGACATGAGGATCACTTCATAACAGGAGTTCAAAGCCAGCCTGAGCAGCATGGTGAGACTCCATCCCAAAAAGAGGGTTGGGGGAAGCCACCTTATTTGTAAATTTAAACATATGAAATAAGAGTAGTGTGGAATAACCACAGTACAACCATGGCACAAACAGAGCATGTGGGTCGGTTCTACTTAGTGACTTTATCTTCAGAGACTTCTGCCAGTTTATAAAATGGTCATTTTCACATATTGTACCACTGTAACAACTATAGCTAACTACAATCATAGGTAGCTATAGCTAACACGTAGTATTATTTGCCCAAGGATTATAAAAAAGATGATATAAATCTCCATAGGTGAATTTTTAATTCTTTTTAAAAAATTTTTAATTTTTGTTGTTTTTGAGAAAGAGGGTCTTACCATGCAGTGCAGGGTGGCCTTGCACTTGACTGTGTAGCCCAGGCTGGCCTCAAACTTGCAGCAATCCTCCTGCCTCAGCCTCCACAGTGCTGCGGTTATAGGTATGCTCCACAACACCTGGCTGAATTTTTAATTTTAGTGTATATTTTTGAACCATTATTCATTTTTAACCTAAATTTGTATATCATTGGATTAGAGATAAATTCTAAGAAAAAAAATGAAAAATCTAAGTACAAACAGTGTCTTAGAATCAAAACCTAGAGTTAGCCAAGGATAGGTTAAAAGTTATACTGGTCACAAATAATTTAAAGTGTGGAACCCTGATAAATTTTTTAGAATTATTTTCTGTGTACTGAATAGAAAATCTAGTAGCACAGTAGCTCTTATATGTCATGTTCTTTTAAATCTCTTTCTCCTTAAGTAATACACCTGAGAAAAACTCCCTGAAGTTTAACAAATGAGGGAATTGATCCCCTGTAAAAGCAGAATTAAGAAACACTTTCTACATGAATAGAAGAAAACTAATTGGTTTTAAATTCCAAGTATGTGCCAAGTAAGGATTTTCCTTCCATAGACACTTTTGTTTTTCCAAATTGTGTATACAGATGTGCCTCCCTTTATGATGCCATTATGTCCGGATAAAGCCACTGTGATATGGAAATATCAGAAGTCAAAATGCGTTTGTTTAATCCAGCTGGCTGTCACACACGGCTTAGTGACGCGGTGGCACCCTGTAGCATGTAGCTCGAAGGTACTTGTGACCCAAGGCTGACCAGCAGCTGCCAGTGGGCCTCTGCAGCAGCCACATTTCTCTCTCTTGCTCCCGTCCTGGGTCAGTGGAAGAATGAAGCCAATGGAATGCAGTAGCGGAACTGGGTATGGTGTATTAGAAAGAGCGAAGAAAGTCCTCACTAGAGGAGGGGCTCAGGGAGAACTCCAGGAAGTGCCTAAGCCTGGGGGCTTCTGTGAGACTTTCAGCGTGCGAAAGGGGCAGATGTGCAAAATGAGCTGTCCAGTTGCTGCTGAACAGCCTCTGTTACCGATAGATTTTATTCGTCCTTTGTCCTTTGCTCTCTAGTTAGGCCGTCGTCGTTCCCTGTGCTCCAGTTTTCTAGGGCTTCTTGTAGTTGGTCGGGGCACGGCCCTCAGTTTTCTCAGACCCTGGCCTTTTCCCTGCCTGTCCTGGTCTCAGCATCACGTATCGCTACCCCAGGAAAAAGATCACAGTTCAAGGTACGGTTGCTATGAATGCCTGTCATTTCACACCATTTCAGACTTGAGATTTGGGGTTCATCTGTACTAGCAATTTGTCTACTTTGGGGGATGTTTGACTTGAAGGTAAACGAAGCTCGTTTGCTTAATGGTGAGCATTCACCAAGTCCCTGGGGTATCTGAGGCAGAATAGTTGATCCAGCTTCAGTGAACCCTTGAATCATAGTCCAAAGTAAGTAACTTACTTATTTTATCCATTTCTCTTCTCTGTTTTCCGTGGTTCGAGCTTCCTGTCTGGCCCTCTAGGACTACAGAGGAGCTGTACCTTTTCCAGAGCTCCTCTCCTTTTCCTGCACACAGCAGAGGCCGGGGCAGAATAGCCTATCCAGCAGGAGACACAGCGGGAGGAAGACCAGTGCTTTCCCTGGAGGTCTTCCCTGGTCCTCCCGGCTTGGTTTTGCATACTTGGCCATCTCTGAATTGTACTGTAGCCAAAGCCTGCTTTGAAGCTGCAGGTGAGCCTAGGTGGTTTCCCTAAGCAGTAACCATCCTTGGCAAGAGAAAAGGTGACATCCTGAATGTCAGTTAAGGAGCAGAGGGCAATGAAGGTCCCCGAAAATGATGGTACTTCAAAGGTTTGAGTGAATCACTGAAGGCCTCAGAAAGGCAAGGCTGTCCCCAAGACCAGAACCCAAGACTCCTTCCCAGATAGTTTGCAGGAAACTTAAGTCACAGGCATCCTTGTTGTTTGTCTATCCAGAGACATTCTTTATCTTAATTCTTATTTTAAAAAGAAAAAATAATGATTCTGCATTAGCCAATATAATTTGCTTTTATATTTAAAATATTACTACTAATAAAGCTAGAAGCTAGAACATTGAGGAATTTAGCATCTCATGGTATTTAATGATTTTTGAGAAACAAAAATCTTAAAAGTAAATTAATTGCTCTTTGCCAAACTGATTTGACCATCAAACACTAATCATATGATAGTTTTGTCTCCTGATTTGAAATGACCTTATAATTTTCCTGAGACCCCACTGAAATAAAAATACAGAAAAGTAAGAGGACATCAACCTCCAGAGTTATGTAGTGAATTGCCAAGGAGAAGAGGGCATCAGCAAAGGAAGAAAAATGTTTGTAACTTTCTGCAAGGTGGGGTGTCCTTAGTGCATGAGCGACTGTGGCAGAGAGCAAAAGCAGCTGCCAGAATTCAGCTGTGGGCTTGTGGTGCTGAACAGCACTGGGCCAGGTGGCAGGTGAGACAAGGGGCAGGCAAGGAGCAGCGGAGATGACTGCAGAGCACAGCAGGGATCAGAAGCCCAGGCTGCTGTTACAGATTATATATTCCTTTGCTCCCCATCCCCAGGCCTCATGTAATATGGATGTGGATAAATCTAGCGCTTGTCTGTGGTTTGTTGTCTGGCGCTGGGATTGGCGATGTGAGTCCACCCTCCCAGGGGTGGAGCAACGATATGATGTAATGGCAGGAAGAAGGTGTGTTTCGCTTTTTGGCTTTCGCTTTTGCTGTTTGCAGTGGCCATGAAGAGCGGCCCCGCCATACCATGCTGCCTTGGAGCCAACTGAGTATGGACTGAAACCTCCAAGAACTGAAAGAAATAAACCTTTCCTTCCTTAACTTTGGGTGTCAGGTATTTTGTCTCAGCAATGAGTAAAAAGTAACTTAAGACAGCTGCTTTTTCTCTACACAGTACATGCAGTTTGATGTTCATCACTAGAGAGAATTTTAAAAATACGTTTCTCTTAAAAGCAGCAGTACAACAACAGCAATAACAAATACACAGAAAGGCTGGGAAAGCCAAGGCTTCCAGATGTGGATATTAGGGCCCCCACTCAAGTGAACAACACCGTCCCCACCCACTGACCCCGAGGACCAGCTGAGCTGACTATGCATGCATCCTCCTGACACCGAGCAGAGGAGGTCTACCCAGATGCCAGGCTGCATTCTCAGTGTGGGCAGATACCCGGGAGAACCGTGTGCCCTGCAGAATACAGGTGGTGTGAACAAAAGGATCCAGATGAACCAAACTACTGAGTCTTCAGGAAACACAAATATACCTTCAAATTGACTTGATAAACTAAGAGAGCTTTACAAAGGTATTATATCCAAATGATTATGATAGAATGCTATGTAAAGGGGACAGTCTAAGTACACATAGGAGACAGAATTAAATGTGTTATCCAATCAAAGACATTAGTAGAAACTGTCTCTATTTGGGTCCTGATCATAATGTACAAATGCAAAAACTCTGAAAAGGTAAAAGACATAGAGGGCCAATCAACGTCTAGTGTTCTACTTCTTTCTGGAGTCCTAGGAAAAAAGAAGAGGATAAAATATGCGAAGAAGGGAGGCTGGGATGTAGCTCATTGGTAGGATTAGGGTTAGCTCTTAATAGTAGAACACCACTGTTTGTTTGTTTGTTTGTTTGTTTTAGAGCAAGAAAGGGAATAATCAAAGGAAAAATAGTTGGCAGTTTCCTAGAGTATGACATTTCACATAAAAATAACCCTCCCTGGGCAGAAGCAAAGAATGACAGAAGCTCTGTGAAGTCTAGATATAGTTGGTGAAATTTTAGTGCTTAAGAAATCAAATCATCTTCTACAAATAAAATTAACGGATGGTAAGGTTGAGGTTCATTCAGTCATGGCTTCATTTCTTTCTTTCGGGGGGTTATTGGTCAGGCCCCTCCAGTCTTTCATAGCAACATTAGATTGCTAACTTGCTTGCTTCTAGACAAAGGCTTTTCGTGGTAATCTGCATTCATCACTGTTCCATTCATTACAATAATGAAGATTTATCTTCCTGAGAAAGATACCACATCTTCTATCACTTACCTGAGAATAATTGTTCTTGTTTACATTTTCATGTGGTTTGTAAAGAATGAGTGATAAATATATGGTAAATGTTTGGAGCAAAACAGAAACTTCTCTTAGAAATTAAGAGTAGAATAATCCCAGTTAACAACATAAATATCTTTTTTTAAAGAATTGATTTGAAGAGGAAAAAACAATTTTTTTTGGTACCAGGAATCGAACTCTTTTTTATAAAATTTTATTTAAAGAGAAAAAAACAAAACAAAACAGAATAAAGGGTAGCAACAATACAGAATTCCAAGGAAAAAAGGAAAAGAACAAGAACAAAAAATCCTAAGAAATTATTACTTGACAAATTACATATTGACTTCTTGGAAATAGTTGCTCAAATTACAAGGTTAAAACATGTAAAGTAGACATTCAAACAGTGAGACTTAACAGTTCTGCTCCACGATCTGACAAAAACAGCAATATGGTCATCCATCTTACCCACTCAAATATACATGCAGTTACATCAAAAGGGTAAAATTAAACACAACAAAACAGAACAAAGCGGATCACAAGAAAGCGATGTAAGAGACATAAATTTCAAAACTAGACAATCAGAGGTATTCACGCTCTATCATATTGACTCTTGTTTTCTTCCAAATAGTTGTCCATATTGTCACATACAGGGAATTCACATGAAACAACCTAGTATGGAATTTATTTGAGCAGGAGGAGGAGGGCATTTCAGGTCTTCAAGACCAGACATTAGGGAAGCCTAGAATGGCTGTCATAGTGTCTCTCATTCTTCTCAAAACAGCTGTCCATACCTTCATATGTGTTGAAATTAAACAAGACAAAGCAAGCTAAAATCACGTTGAACAAAAAGTGATAGTTTTGCTTGATTTCACATCATGACATTATGGAATCAACACTGGGTATTGTAGTGTCTCTTTCTTCAAAGCAGTTGTTCATTTCAACATGTGTTATATAGTTGGTTCTTGTAAACTGTTTATAAGCTCTACACATGCCTGAGTCTCTACATTTATATCTATCATTTCTGTATTAGCAGGAAAAACAAAACAAAGCAAGATAAAACAAAACAATTCCTAGAAAAGCATGAGGCAAAAAAAGTCACACAAAACCGCAATACTAGGTGATCTACAATGGTTACCATGATGTCTCAGCAGTATATAACAACATTAATAAAAACGAAGCATTGGAGACATTATAAGAGTTCAAAAGCAAGTAATAATCAAACCAGAGTGGGTATTTTAGTGAATCTTGTCATCTTCAGTGTAGTTGCCTATACTCTTAGACTTGATGCTATCAATCATAACAGATTTAAATAAAATCAGTCAATACAAAATAGCAATCTAACAAACCAGATTCAAATAAGATCAGTCATAATAAGACAGTATAAGTTATAAAGGGCTTCAGATTAAGTTGAGAGGAAAATTAGGGATGATTACCATAATATGTCCTCTAATTTTTGGGATAGCTGACCATGTCCTCAAGTCTAGTGTAAGTAGACAAACTGGAACAGTACGTAATCCATCCAAGCAGAGTGGTGAGAATAATGTAAATTTTAAATCTTGTTACCCCAGTAACAATATCTTCTGCCTCCCTTTTTTAGACAATTCCTCCCCTTTCACTCCCATGGGATGCACTGCTTGTTTTGGGTCCCACTGCCTCCTTATATAGAGCATCTCAATGGACCCTATCTCCTGATCTACTCTGCCTGTGTTTCTCTCTGTTAGTATTTCGAGGCCCTCTATACTAGAGATTACAGCCAATCTTCTCTGCCTCATTTCTGCTATTCTGTTTTTCTGCTATTGGTTGTCTATATTTCTCCCACTCCACTGTCTGCCTCATTCACTGAGGCCTGTTCCTGAAATGCTCGTATTCTTGTTCTCTCTCCCTAGAATGTCCTTCAGTATTTTTTGTAGCATTGGACTGGTGGTCACAAATTCTCCTAGTTCCTCTTTGTCATGGAAGCATCTTTTTTCTCTATTAATTTCTAGAGAGAGTTTTGCAGGATACATCAATCTGGGCTGCAGGTTGTTCTCCTTCAGCGCTTGAATTACTTCACTCCAAGCTCTTCTTGACCTGATGGTCTGTGTCGAGAAGTCTGCCGTGATTTTGATGGGTTTTCCTTTATAGGTGATCTGTTTCTTTTCTCTGATGGCTTTTAATATTCTGTTCTTATATTGAATTTCTGGGATCTTGATTATTATGTGTCTGGGTGTAGCTCTGT
>PVJX010037231.1:0-17089 GCA_004027295.1 Dolichotis patagonum
CCTGTAGCTGCAGTGACCAGGAAGCCCTACAGCTGCAGCAGTGTCCCCATCTCCATTGATTGCCCAAGGATGTAGACATCCTCAACATGTGAGCAAGGCCCTGGTATAAGTCCCAGGTGGTGACAGGAAGGTGAGGGTGTGGTGAATCTCCAAGCCTGCTATAGGGTCCACCAGCAGCTTGCTCGTGAGCAAGCCTGGATTCTTCCCCCTTACCCAGGTAGAGTGGCAATGAGGAATCATAAAATTCACAGGAAAGCATTTCAAAGAAAGATGCCTTATCCAGGTCATCTGACTGTCCTTACCTGAAAATGAGGACGTAGGCAGGACAAGGGTTTGTTGATGCTACACTGCATCTTCGGAGGAACTGGAAGCAACTGCCAGTGAAGGAATGCATGGAAGCCAGCTCTAGAGGCTGGAAAAGGCAGGGCAGTGGATTCTGCCCTTGAGACCCACAGGCACACAGCCCTGCAGATTGTGGTCTCTGCTCAGACACACTGACTCAAACTTCACTCTCCAGAACCAGGATGGAATGCAGAAATGACATTTTGGTTGATAGTTTGTGGCCATTTGTTACAGTAGCCATAAGAAACTCATACTCCAGCCACCCAGAAGGAAACACAAAGTCCATTTGTGCCCAAAACCTTTGATTCTGAAAGCCTCTGGAGAACCAAGGAATGATGGGAAGCCGCCTTGCTTGGGCCCAGATCAGAAGCTGGATCGGATGCCCAAGGGACTCACAAAGGCTGAGCATGCAGGATGAAGGTTCTGTGCCGCTGGCTAGCGTGGCCACTGGTCCTTCTCAGCCTGAAATATTTCCATCCCAAGCAACACCAACCCGGTTTCTTCCTGGGGTACCACTCAGACTTCTGACAACATCTGGTGGTTCTGAGTCTCAGATCTGTCCTGCACTTGAGAGATGAAGTGGAAAATTTCATTGCTTGGAACCTCCCTGTGCCCCAGCCACAGTGAAAGTGTCAATGTGTATGTTTTCTGGGTGGAAGCCAGAGTCCTTCTGGAACACACTCAATCTGGCTGCTGCCCTTACAATAGGAAAAATGAAGGAAGTAGTCCTGTATGTTATGCCCACATAGAGGGGGAAAGGATGCTGCCAATAGGGGAACAACGACCATTCAGTTCAGATACAGGGCCAGCCATGTGAGTCTTCTCCTAGCAGGTTCGGTTCCAGGGGTGTATTTCCCCCACCTCTTCTGGATCTGGCTTCAGAATACACCCTCAGAGAGCCTGGACTTCATCCTGTTGAGAGCAGCTCCCTGAGTGAGGCTAGCACAGGCACAGCAACCAATGACTGGAGTCAAATTTTGGGTACCAGCCCCTGAGATCAGCAGAGACCCAACACTACTCACCCTCTACCTGGAATAGACATCTGCTTCTGCCCCACCCAGTGTGCACTTCCTGTCTCAGTCACCAGCATTGAACGTCCACAGGACTCTGGAGGTAGCTGTCCCTTATATCCCAGCAGGACTGTCCTCCAACCCAACCCTGCTGGGGCTGCTGCTGTGGGACCTATTTCAGGTGGCCAAGTGTGGGCATGAAATATGGCCCCATAAGTGCTTGTCTTAGACAGGACGTCCCCCATAGGTTGCTCTGGATTTGGGCTGAAGGCTGGGCCTAGGAGTGCCCAGTCAAAGCATCATTCTCCCCACATCACACTTGAGGTATGGCAGGGAGCCTGCAATTCTTTGCCTTGTGACTTGTCTCTCTAACCTAACATCAGACTGGGGTCCGGGAGTGATGCTGTTTGCCAAAACCATAGCTCAGCATACAAGAAATACACTTTGGATTCCTGGGCACACCTGTTTATTTAACAGCAAAAGTGGGGTGTCATTTGAGGAAACGGGAGGGTAACATTGTAATGTCGGAAGAGTCTTCTGGCTCTCACTGCCACTGTGGGTGATATTGCAGACAAATAGCACCTTGGGCAGTAGTGACAGGAATAGCATGGGATGCAGTGAAAGGAGGCACCTGAAAGGAGACAGCACAGAAAAGATGGCTGGGCTTTACAGTCAGGGGACAGGAGGGGAAGCACAAAGGCAGTCCTGAGACTCCCGGCCTACCCTGTCCCGGCCTCCCACCAGCCCCCTGCCCAGCCATACTCACTTGCCATTCAGTCATCCGTGCACATTTCTGTGAAGGAGAAACAACATCAGAGCAGGCAGGGTGTGTGTGTGTGTGTGTGTGTGTGATATTTCCATCCTAGGACCCCTGCTTTGCCTTGGGCTGCCTCAAGCCAGTCTGGGCCATCATTTCAAGGATCTAAAGGTTCTCTGAATTCATAGCCACGGATGGGCAATCCAAGGGCTGTTCACAGCTTCTCTCCTTCAAAGCTTTCTAGCCTGTTTACCTGGTGGTGGCCCTGGCAGATACTCGTGCACTTACCCTGCATGGCCTGGGTAAAGACCCCAGCCCAGGCCAACCCATTTCATACCAAAGTCATCTCTATGTCAGTAATGATCAAGTCCAAGGAGTTGGCTGAGCACAGTAAAACCCAAGGAATGAGAGGAGGTGGTACAAGAAAGTGAGACTTGGAAACTTGGACATGGGCCTACCATTTTCATCTACATATGACTTGGCTAAACTATCAGGGGAGCATTTGGGCTCAGAGGCCTTGGAAATCTATGCACCCCAAGTTAGGAGCCACTATTACTCCAGGGACTGGACCTGGAGACTGAGTGTCTTGTGCGTTCATTTCCTGGTGAGGCAGCATTAGACCTGGACAGACCCCACATCTCTGTCCCCTCTCCCCAGCTCATGATTACCCATTGGATCAGGGAAGAAGATGTTTTCATCAGTGAAGCCCAGAGTTGTAGTAACATTGACAAACTGCTCCTTCAGTTCAGGTCTCAGCTCCGTGGTCCTCCCTGTGGCCAAGATTACGGTGGTTGGGTAACGGAGAGAATTTTGCAGTTAATTTTAATTTTTCTCACATAGGGTCTTGCTATGTAATTCAAGCTGGCCTTAAACTTGCAATCCTCCTGCCTCAGTCTACCCAGTGCTGTCATGACAGGTGTGGGCTATCACCACCCCTGCCTCACTGCATAAACACTGTTTGAGTGACAGAGGCCTGAGACTTCTTCCCCATGGAAGACCTGTGAGAAGACCACCTCCCTGAGTGGGTCTCAAACTAGAGACTTTGGGTTTGGGGAAATTGGTGCTCCCTCCTGCATTTCAGACTAGGACCCAGGTGCCCATGGGGATGGAATGATAACCCACCTAAAAGGCTGGCCACCATTTGCAGCCTGTCTTGGACAATCATGTTGTAGAACATGATGGCGAACTGGTAGTGGTCGGTGTCTATCACTGTTATGGTGAAGTTCTGTATTCCACTGAGACCTGCCGTATGCAAGGCAAGGGGTCATCCTTTCCAGAACAGGAGGAAGAGACTTCCCCCTCTTTCCCTAGCCAGTTAGCAGCGGCTTCTCCCCACAAGACTGCACCTGTGTGAGGGGGAAGGGAGGGCTGTGTGCACTCCGCCCCACAAATCCCAACTCCCGTCCACCCTCATTCAGGACTCACTTGTGAGATTGGCCATGGTGAACTGGCTGGGCTGCCCAGTTGGGACTATAATGTTGATCCAGTGCTCACAGCCCTGTTCTCTGTGAGAGTGAGAGAAGGTGGGTGGTGAACAGGGAGAGGACACAGGCTGGGTCCCCCTGGGTTACATGAAGTTGGCCCATGACTGCAGTAGGATCCTGAGGTTCCTGTCCAGCCCAGCCCATGACAGCCTGTCCTCCACCAGGGCAAGGACCCCAGATCACCCACATCCATGGGCCTTCTGTTCTCAGACTTTCCCTGGTTGGTGGTGGGGTCCACTCAACCCCCCTTTTAACATGCTCTGTCTTCACTCCCTGTCTCCTCTGCTGCCTCCCTGAAGCAGCTGTACCACACACAGACCACAGGAACTGAACTTTGCTCTTATCTTATCTCATTGCTCCCCTCTTCTGGCAGTTTCCTCTGAGTTTCCAGTCTCCTCCATGCCAAGCAATGCCTTAGCTCTTGAGCCAAAATTGGCCTGTCACCGGGTCCACTTCATTCAAGTTCTACAGAGACAATGCCCATAAACCTTTCTTAACAAGCCTCTCGATGCTCAAATGCTTCAATTTCCATTCCAGCAGTGACCAGGGGGCTGAATTCACTGCAGGTCGATGAGCCCAGGCTCTACCCTTGTGAGTCTGCACTTGCCCCACCTGTCATTTCCTGCATGTTATTGCCTGGTCCAGCTTTGCTCAGAGGAGTTTTAGCACCTCCCCACAGCAGCTGTGCACTGATCCTGGCCCTTTAGCAGCCCCAGGTCAGGATCTTGGCTCAGAGACTGGCTGCCCATCAGTCCCACTCAGCTTACCGTGCTGACCGCTGGCTGCTTTGCGGCCTCTTGGTGAGGCCCTCAGACTCAAAGTCCTTCAGGTCCTGATGAGACCCAGGTACGCTATTTTTTTTATGTTAGTGAAGGTTGCGGTGATAGTGATATAGGGGATTAAACAAAGGGCCATGACACTGAGTTACAGAGATTACCCTGTTTTTATTTTTCCTTTTGATACAGGGTCTTCTAACATTTCCCAATATGCATTCAGACTTGTGATTCTCCTGCCTCAGTCTATGGAGCCAAATTTAGGATTATGGGCATACTGACTCCTTTAAGTCACTTCTCTATAAGCCCTAGAGGCCTTGGTAGGATCCCTTGCTGGGTCGTGCCCCTTCTCCTATCTAGAACACCCTAGTCTCTTCTTGTTTTCCCCTGTGTTTATTCTGCAGCCACCCATGAGTTATAATGGAACGGAAAGAAGAATGGGAGGAAGAGAAACAGCAATAGAACAAGAAAATGGGAAGAAGAAAGGGTAGGAGAGACAGAGGAACAGAGGGAAAATGACTGATTTAGTGCAGAGCAGTGAGATGAATCAGTTCACCTCATTTTGGTAAACTCTCTGGTTATATATCATAGATTTGCCTCTTAGACCTCCAGGAGTACGTTGCTTACCCAAGCCAGGTGGAGGTGACGGTGAAGCTGTGGTCGTCGTTAAGCTTATAGGTGATTCTGTGCATGGCTGGTTTGCCTTCCATCTGAAGTTTGTTCTCTGCCCCACCAATGGTGAACCACTGCCCCTGGAACTTTAGGGGGGCAGTGACAGGCACTTCCAAGAAATAGCCCCAGAACCACCCCTCCCATGTTGTCCCTGGTGATTCCTCTGGGAAACAGGGCCCTTGAGTTGGCTTCTCTGAAGAAATGACAGGAACTTGGGTCTTCCAGGGCCATGAGGGACCCTGGGTGAGGAGTTAGACTTGAGTCGTTAGGGATATAGTGGCACTTGCAAGAGGCCAGTGGGTATTAGAGACCCTTAGTTTTGTTAGTGAGAAGGGACTGAAGATGTCCCCACCAAACATTCATAGGACCTGGCCTCCCTGAGTCCTCCCACTGAACAGTGCCCCTGAGTCCATTTATCACTTGCACGCTGTATCCCACAGTCATTGTCTTCTGAGTCCCCACCCCGACCCCTACAGCTACTTTCACAGAACCCTACCTTTTCATCGTGGAAGTCTGACACCAGAGAGACGTTGCTCAGAACCGAGCTCTTGATCATTTCCGTTGTGGAATCATTGGCTTGGATCTGTAGGACTCCCTTTAGGATGAGGCCAAGACACAAGAGACCCAGGGCCATTGCTTCACAACAGCTGCTGGGCTGGCAGGTCTTAGAGAAGGAAATGGAAGGCTGAGGAGCTCACTCCATGGAAACTATTTAAGGTCTACAGACTGGCTCCGCCCTACATTGGGCTGATCCTAACACTGGTAAATCCAGCAGTGGTGAGCGAATTGTTAGCAGCTTCTTCAGAATCACATGACAAGATTTTCCCTCCTTCCCCAGGGTTGGGATTGTGCAAGGTAAAAAAAAATCAAGGTCACAAGATATAGAAGGGACATACACAGACCTCCACAGTGTGTCAGAGAAGAGCTCTTTCTGTGAGCTGACTGCATTTCTTCCCTTTATCTGATCGGCCCTGTCTGTGGTTCAGAAGCCAGAATTCAAGCAAGTTGTCATGCCTGACTCTGTGAGCCCACTGTGTGTGTGTGTGTGTGTGTGTGTGTGTGTGTGTGTGTGTGTGTGTGAGTGCTGAGGAGTAATGTTGACTTATTGTACCCATGAAGAGAAAAGAACATGCCAGTTTTGGTGCTCCATGCATGCAATACCAACCACGCAGGCAGCTGAGACAGGAGGATTGCTAGAATTTTGAGGCCAGTCTGGGCTATACAGTGACTTCCAAACCAGCCTAAACTACAGAGGGAGACTCTTTCTTAAACCACAAACAAAGAAATAAGGAACAAAAGAAAAGAATGTAGAGTATTCCCTCCTGTAGGTATTGTGGCTCATTTTGGATCTTGTAGAGGTCAGGGAATGGTGATAGAGTGAACAATGGACATTCTGGAGAGGGAAGGACAGGGCTAGTGAGTCTACTGAGCCCAGATCCTGGCCCTCACAGGAGCCCCAGGCCAAGCTCTAAAGCAGGGTGTGACACTTTGAGTCCCTCTCTTTCCTCACATCCCTACTCCCATGTACAGGCGCATAAAGAAAGGCAGGGGACTTTGGGGGAATTGTGTTCTCCAGGGAGCCTAGCAAGCAAAGACTCAGAACCTGCCCGGGTTAGAGAGCAGTACTCTGGTGCTATGTACAGCAGTTGAATGAGGTGCCAGGACTTTCCTTTACCTTGAGAGATCTTTCAGATCAAACCTCTGTCTCTGGCTATACTTTGGGGCTGTGGAACCCCGAAGATGTCAGAAGTTTCCCTCAGACAGCTGATCCCAGACTTGTCTAAGAGGAAGGCTATTTCCTTAGTGAGGGTCTGGCCAGCATCTTAGAGAGGTAGCAGTGGAGCTCAGGGCCTGTGTGGGCACCTTTAAAGATGGCACACTCACGAAGGTAGTGACATCACAGATGCTTGAGTCGAGGCCGGACTGGGGTCTGGCTTTGCATGGGTTTAGAAACCCACTCACGGGTTCTACTCACCTGCTTTTTATGCCCCTGTCTGAACTGTGGGTCATCCTCCTGAAGGAATGGCTCTACAGAGAGTCCCTAACTGTTGAGTAGTGTGCAGTCCCTGCTCCCCACACCACTGTACCCTCCCCACATGGGCTGGATGATGAAAAGGCAGGAAGTGAAACAGAACAAAGCAGTGGCCACAGGGTCCTGCCACCCTCCCTGCCTCCTCTCACTGTCCTCCCCCAGCCTTAGGAGCTCCGCCACCACTCTTCCCTATAATCTTGAAACTGTCCTCAGCCAGGCACTGTAGTTCATGTCTGTAATCCCAGTACCACAGGAGGCTGTGGCAGGCAGACTGCAAGTTTGATTCAGCCTAGACCACTACTGAGACACTGTCTCAAAATGTAAAATAAAAGGGACACTCGACCTGCCCTTTGGTGAACAAAGTCCAGAGCAGATCCAGCAGGGCGAGAACTGGGGAGAACTGTCCAGCCTTTCATTTCAGGATCAACTTAGAAAGTAAAGCAAGACTGATAACTTAAAAAATATGTTTAATTCTACTGAGGTCATGTTTTCTGTTAAGTCATTCCTGATGAAGTGAAGCAGAAATAGAAGAGACAATGTTTACTCACATGATCGCTAAACTGACCAGACTACTAATTGTACTACTAATTATATTAGTTACTGGAAAAGAACAACAATACTCATATGTTTAGATCTCTGTCTCATATGTCTCCATCTGATAATGGCTATTTGGAGTTCCATATACCTAATTTATCTGTATGTCAAGTTCTTTTTCAATGTTTGGTAATTTTCCTGCTATTACTTCTTTGAACAGATTATTTTTGCCCTTCTGCTTTTTCATTGCTACCAACTAATCTTCCTCCTTTTCTAAGTAACCCTCTTGAAGGTAACAATATGCAATATTACAACCATTGTCAAATTCCTATCATCAGGGGCTGGGGATTTAGCTCAGTGGCTTAAGTGCCTGCCTTGCAAGCACGAGGTCGTGAGTTCGATCCCCAGTACCAAAAAAAAAAAAAAAAAGTTGCAAATTCCTATCATCTTGCTTTGTAAACCCATGCTGTTATTGTATTTGGTTTCTTGTTTGTTGAGAATCAGCAAAGGGTCTTGGAGGAGGATGGGGCAACAACAAAGACAAAGAATGGTTCAGGGGAGGACTGGTGAAGTGGAAGTGGTTGGTGCCATCAGAGACTGGGGCTGAGAGATGGGCAAGAACAGGGGTGTCACAGACAGGAACAAGAAGATGAAGGAAGAGGCACAGAGAGACCACACTGGGATCCCTTGTCACTCTCAGACTGGAACTCTGAGAATGTGTCCCTCCTGTTCCCTGTCCCTTCCTGTTATCTCCTTTGCACAATCCTTGCAAGGGTGAGGGGAGGCAGATGTCTTGCCACATGATTCTGAAGCGGTTGCTGGAAACTTACTCACCCTTCTTGGATTTATCAAAGGATGAATCAATGCATCCTCGGGTGGGTGAGGTTTTGACCTAGTGACACAAATTTAGTACACTCTATGTCTCAATCCATTCTTTCTCCAATACAGCCAGTCCAGCTGTTCTGAAACTATTGCCCTAGGTTTCCTGTATCTAAGACTCATCATGCCTTAAGGACAAAGTTTGGAATCCCATCACTACACACAGCCCCCCTGCTACCAGATTTCCAAGATAATCATTTGAGAGCTCTGGGAAACAGCAGCAGAGAAGGTCCAGGGAAGAGGGACATAAGGCACAAAGTGGGGTAGATGCAAATTACTTGGAAGAAGTGTTTGATGGAGAAGAAAGACTAAGTTCATGCCAGGTCAGGACATCTTCCATCTCTCCTTACAGAAAAGAAAACTGAGATTCTGATGGTCAGTCAGCACTTTGCCTACTGCCTGTCCTTACATCCTTCAGGGCTAACTCCTGACATAGGGTCCCTCCTCACTCAAAGACACCACATCCTGCTGGTTTCTTGGGGCAAAATATCCCTGCTCCTTGCCACCCACAGAGCCTTAAGAAGTACCAGCAAGGACACTGCTGTGACCCATGCAGAACAAAGCCAACCAGGATTTTATCTCCCTGTGTTTAGCAGCTTAGCCCTATGCAGTCCATTAACCCATAACAGTAGTCAGTTACTGCAGCTGAAAATTATCAGAGGGTATGTGTAATTTGAATTTCTTTGATAGCTGGCTTATTACTATGGGGATTTTTTGGAACGGGGCCTCTTTGAGACAAGGTTTCACTATTCATTTCAGGCTGGCCTCATATGGCTTTGTTTTATACATCTTGTAGTAATACTTTTGTGCTGGATGTTCAAGATCAAATTAAGGTGAGACCTGTACTCATGGTAAGAAGATAGCAACTGAGGGGAATGGAATAGCTTGAGGCTTGTATTGTTTGGTTGACTGCAGTCCTGGGGCTGCTGGTCTGGGCATCTACTTGGAGGATGGCAGTGTGCATTGTGTCAACTATGGGGGATTTCCTCCTGTCTTGTTTCTGAAATTCAATTTGTTCCATTTTACTGTTTTGTTTTATTTATGTTCTGATAACCTGAGCAACTATTTTGAAGATAACAAGGTGCAGTATTGTTCTGTTCTGTTTTGTTCTTATTTATTGTTGTTTTGTTTTATTCAATGTTACGTTTTGATTGGTTTTATTCTGTTTTTGTTTTGTTTGATTTTTCTATGTCTGATGATATAGAAAACTATTGTGCAGATAGCAAGATACATTATGGTAGATATTGTTGATTTCCTATTGTCCTATTATTATCGCTTTCACTGCTTTGTTTTGATTGGCTTTGTTTTGTTTTGTTTTGTTTTGTTGGGATTTATTCTCTTTAAAATAAGATAAAATAATAAATAAAATGATAAGTAAAAAAAGTAACATGAGACTTGTGTTAATTAAACTAATCCGTTTCTATATATCAGGGTCAGTTAAATCATCATAGGATTTACCTTGGAACCTCGCACATCGCCTCTCAGTTCTTTTTCTCAGTGTCAGTTGTCGAGATGAGTCATGGCCATTGCTTTACCAAATTGCTTTCCATGAAAACTTGGATACTTGTCTCTCTTAGTGACTCTCCTTAGGCACCCTATATACCATTGATCTCTCTCCTCTGTGGTCCAACAATCTCTTTGGTCAGGTTGTATAACTCATCAGAATTGTAGAATGTCATTGAAAATATTCCCTCATGTCCTGGGTCTTCATTCACCTCAGAAGGCCAGGGCCAAAATATTGGCCTTCCACTTAGCCCATAGATCTTCCTACTAAACTTTAGTTGTTGCACATCCAGAAGAGAGGATTAATGACATGACATTGTAGTGGGAGTAGTGAGCTTAGCTACTATAACCTTAAGTGGATTAGCAGGCACCTTGAAATATAAAGTATAGCCAGAGAACTGTTATTTCTTACCAACCAAGGAGGTTTGATGTTCTAGTGGTTGAATCCATGTTGAATGTTAACAGACAACAGTTATATAGTTTTACACAGAAAAACTGAGAACAAAAACCATGCATAATATTAGGATGATAATAATATGATGATAATGACATTTTTGTAACTAATTTAAATTTCCATTTTAAAATAGAATAGCCTTTTTAGTCAATCATATCTATCTAGTACATAAGAAGCTCTCATCTAATTTGTTGTCCTTTAATAGACTAAGTGTAGTGGCACACACATAGCATACATATCACATAAGTTTTTGTTGAAAATATCATTATTGACTAGTGACCTCATGTTGACTTGGCATGAACCTCCTGTCCCAAATATTTGGAGCAGAAGAGAAAGGCAGATATCTGAAACTGAAAGAAAATTTTTATCACCATAAACAATTTCAGCTTTGCATTTTAGATGACTTATATACCTGGAAGGCATGAATACATTTAATCCATCATGAGGTTAACAATAACATATGAAAACTTTTTTCTTAATTTAGTTTTGCACCAGAGCATCTTCAAATCAAAAACCTCATTGTCTTATGTTTAAAAACTTAACCTTGGCAGTCGTGTGGGTTGGGAGGAGAACCAAGAAGCCAACCCCCTCTTGTGAATCATCCAGCATAAACTGAGAGACAAGAAGAACTAAGGGCCCCCCTCTGGTAAGCAACCAGCCAATTCAGAGGAACACAGACTGAGATGGTAGCTACTGAAGTAAAAAACAACTTAATGCTTGTATTGTTTTACTGAATTTGCAGACCTAAAGCCAGCAGCCTGAGCATCTATTTAGAGAATAACAGTGTGCAACATAGCAACTATGGGGGACTTCCTTCTGTCTTGTTTTTGAAATCTGATATTATTTTCACTGTACTGTTTGATTGTTTTATTGTTTTGTTTTATTCCCTTTAAAATTAAAAAACTTTACCTTTTGATGATGACCAATGTAAACATATCAAAACAATATATTTTAGCATTTTTGGAGTATCTCCCAAAAGGTTATGGAGATCATTGGCACCTACAATTAATGAACAAGAACTGGAAAATTTCCAGGCACCAGTTTTCTTATTCGTCAATTGAATTCCTGTCCATCAGTTGAAGCCCTGTCCAAAAGTTCTCCCCACACTAAGAGATTTTTGTTTAATTATACCCCAATCACAATACCTATTATTATTTTTGAATGAGAGAGTCTCCATTCGTAATATATAAACAGCAATAATCATTACTTTGGTAAAGCTAATTTTAACATCATTTTGACCAGCTGGCAACTTTGGTGAAAGAATATCAGACAAATTCTTCAAAAATTCAAAAATATAAGATGAAGAAAATTTTATTGAACTCAAATAAAACAGCTGTCTACAGATTGAAAATGTAGATGAACAATCAAATATGTCCCTTCGTGCCTGCCACCATCAAGGCACTTACTTCCCTCAGGCAACCAGTGCAGGCAGGGAGAAATAGATACACCCCATGTGCCCACAGGATGCCATTGGAGATGCTTGCTTCCCATGCATGGCCAGCATGGGTCAGAAAAACCACACAAACATGTCCTTGTGCACCAGCACCATTGGGGGTTCCAGTGTAGCCATGCAGGCTGAGAGAAGCAGCCCCACCTGCACGCACCCATGGCCATCAGAGAAACCTCTGTGTAGACACATGGCGCTGGAGGAGCCCACCCCATGCCTCACTGCCTCTCCAGGAACTTGGGTTCATAAAAACCCAGATGTCTGGCCCATTCCCCTACCCCAAAGAGGTGTAGCCAAAATGGGAAATGGCTGGGACCCCACAACAGGCTTGTCAGGAGGAACCCGGGAAAATGTCAAGATGAAGGAGCAAAAGGAAATCTAAGACATCCAGCCCACACAGAACAAGAGGCACAGACATGGAATAAAATGAAGGTCACACACCTGAAATCTCTGAAAGAATAGCAACTGAAGGAAAGAAACAGCTTCGTGTGACTGTAAAAGTAATCATATCAGAAATAATAACAGAGATAAAAGAAGAAATCAAACATAATAAAAGAATTCCTGAGCATATCTAAAGAAAACACAGAAATACTAAAAGAAAAGCTGGTACTGGGTGGGACTTGACCTCTCTGATAGCCCAGTATGGTCTGCTTCTTTATTTATACACAATAAAAAAGAGGGGAAGCATGCAACAGGGCTTAAAGTCCAAGGTCTCCATGTTTTGCTGAGAACACCGAAAGCAAAATATTCTCGGAGCTTTCTGTGCTACAGTTAACAGGTTAGAACACCTAGGCCAGACACCTTTTGGATTGGCTTTGCTCTTGTCCTAACAACTTGCTTACATGGCTCACCTCTGTCATGGCTCCTGCCATTGTGAGGGACAGGCTGTCAAAGAATGGGCTGAATCAGGGTGGGGGAGCTCAGAGTCTTGCTGTAGGCCTGGATCTACTTCCTATAACACAGGGAAACCAAGGCTGTGTCATTTCCCTGGGCACCTGCTACAATCTCCCTGCAATAGTTGCCAGTTCTGTGAATACTAAATGAGAACGTGGGAAGAAATTATTGAAAAGAAAGAACTGGGATGAGGGAAAGGAGAAAAGAAAGAAGGAAAACAATATATATGATAGATAACTATACTACTAATTTCTGTTAGTTCATCAAAAAGAAGAATTTTTATTTTGTTTGTTTGATCATTTTTTCATGCCTACATGTTTTAATCTGAAAAACTACTTTGAAGATAACAATACACACTATACAAACTAGTGTTAATCCCATTATTTTGTTTTGAAATTCTGCATCATCTCCATTCTTTATTTGTTTTTAAAATAAAAATAATCTAATTTGAAAAAAGAAAGAAATATAAAGTACGGCCAGATAACTGGTTTTTTTTAAATAATCTGCCTTTTAAGTACAATGCACTTGTTTGCAGATGTACTCTGTAGATCATTAATGCCGTCTTTAGGATTTAGTGGATTTAGTGTGACAATGGTTGAATTTCATATTGTCTTGGAACATTTAACTATTACAACACAATTACAGAACAATCACTTAAACATAAACCTGACACAGTCCATCATTATAAACAACTTCAGTCTGGAGGTCATTAATATGACAAAATGTTCTCCCATTTTCACATCTTAGAAGGTCTCCACATTTGGAAAACACAAATGTATTTAATATGCCATGAAATTAGCAATAACTAGCATCATAGCTATACAGAAATCCTTACATATATTTACTTTGTTTTTTACATTTGAAGCAAAATTTAGATTACTTGGGAAGTTTTATATGGTGAAACTATACTGACAAGAATCAAAGGGCATTCTTAGATGTTCTGGAACTGTAGGAAATAGTGGTATTCACCACAAAAAGACATTACATTATATATAAGTGATCATATAATAATAGTAGTAGTTATACAATAATGATTATTAAAAGCATTTACAAATTAACACTTAAATAATCCTTAAAGAAACTCCCTGTAGGAGGGAAGTGGCAAAGGATGAAATAAAAACCAGAAGCAATTTTAGCAATACACATAAGAGAAGCTAAGGGTCATTGCCTGAGGATGGACAAAGACAAAAACTCTGACTTGCCACTGCTTATTGAGCACACACACAAATTTAAACTGGATAGTGAACAATTCCAGGGACAGCAGTGGTGATTACTGTAGGCTAATAAGATCAAAGCCTTGTTGCAAGGATGAGACAGGGGTCAACAAGGAAAAGGTTTTTTCTCTGAATGACACTTTTATTATTGCTATTGCATTGTCCTAAACATATTTATCATCTGCAGCAGATTTTATCTTGCCCAAAGGGCACCACACAGTCACAAGCCCAAGCACTTCTGCTGTGGCCTGCAGAAAGTGGGAGTTTCTGTGTTCAAATCCTTCCTACAGAGCAAGGCCAGGATGGCCTCAGATTGCCCTGCAGCTATGACCAGAAAACAAAGAAATCACTCTAAGTATAGAGACATAACCAGAAGTGAACCATGAGACACTTAAAATGTATCCCAAACCAGTAATTGTTCATCAAAATTTTGTTTGTTCAGATACAGACAATATTTCATTTTGTAAATCATTTAGGTCTAGAGCTGTATTTTGATGTATAGCTCCTTGAATATATTTTTTAATATGTTACCAGGGACAAGAGACCAATTATAAGGTAAGGAATTTATACAAAGTCAGATGACATTACAGTGACACTTAAGGTCTTTTTATAATTGTAGACTTTTAATTTGATCTCCCACTAAAGAACTATGGTCTCTACATGTTTATTTGTGATTGAAGCTTGGTACCTATTACATGCTATGTCTTCTAAACTGTGTCTCCTGATTTCATCTTTATATATATTTATTGAAAGCCTGATATTTTCATATTTTCCTGAGAAAAGAGAAGCAACTCAAATTTTCATGCATGTAACTATGATGTAACAGCCTTCTGTACATGCAACTTTATTTTATTTCCTTTTTAATTAAGAATATCAGTACAATCATATTTTTTAAATGATCATATTCATTATAGGGAATTTGTACCTGTATATGATATATCTTGAGTCCACTTTTTTCCCAGTTCCCTCCCCTCCTTTCAACCCCTCTTCCTCTCCCGATTTACAAATCTTTATCTACATTTTCTGCTTGTTTTATCATACTTTTGTTTACCCTTCCTTCTTTTTCTACTCACCCCAAAAGGAAAGATATCTTCTTTCCTTTTGAACAATTTCTTCCTGTTTCACAATACCTGTTCTACATGGTGGTGCTTATTTACACTTTGTGTTTCTCACACCCGGACACAATGTGGTATTTACACATGTGTGTCCAATTTATTTCATTTAAGAGTAAGAGCTCAAGGTGTATGTATTTGCCTATGAATTTCTTAAGTCTAAACTTTTTGTGGCTGAGTAACACTCCATTATATAAGAAAAAAAGCACAACTTTTTTAGCCATTCCTCAGTTGATGATAATTTGGGTACTTTCCAAGATTTAGCTTCCACAAACTGTGCAGCTAGAAACAAAACATAACATACATGACCATGGCATGATATTTTAATTCTTCTGGGAAAATATCAAGAAGGGGAAGAACTAGGTCAAATGGAATCTCTAATAACATAGGAAACACAGAAGAAATGAATGAATTCCTAGATACATATGAACTTCCAAAACTAAATCAAGAATCTATAAAATGTCTATATAACACAATACATCAATGAAATTGAAAATGTAATTAAAAATTTACCAACCAAAAAAAGTTAGGTCCTGAAGTACTCACTGCTGAATTCTACAAGAAATTTAGAGAAGCTCTAATGTCACTATTGATGAAACACTTCAAAGAAATTGAAAGAGAAGCAATATGCCCAAACGCATTCTTGGAAGCAAGTATTACCCGGGACCCAACCAAAAAAGAAAACTACAGGCCAATCTCCCTATGAACATATCTGTAAAAATCTTCAGTAACATACTAGCAAACACAAGGCAGCAAATCATTAAGAAGATTATGCAACATGAGCAAGTAGGACTCATCTCAAGAATGCAGGAACAGTTCAACACACACAGATCAACAAATATAATACACAACATCAACAGAGCCAAACACAAAAGCCACATGATCATCTCAATAGATGCAGAAAAAGTATTTGACGAAGTACATCACCCATTCATGATAATTGGGAAATTGGAAAGATGGTCTCTACCTCAATCTGATAAAAAGCAATCTATGACAAAACAACAACCAACATCATAATAAATGGTCAAAAACGGAGAGGTTTCACTCTAAAGTCATGAACAAGACAAAGATGTTTACTATCATCACTCCTATTAAATATACTTCTAGAAACATTATCCAGAGCAGTTAGACAAGAAAAAGAAATGAAAGGAATAAGAATAAGAATAAGAATAAGAATAAGAATAAGAATAAGAATAAGAATAAGAATAAGAAATGAAGAAGTTCAATTATCTATTTGCAGATGGCATGATACTCTACATAGAAGACTCCGAAAATACCAAAAGACATCTACATTTAATAACCAAATTCAGTGATGTAGCTGGATACAATGCTCAAAAATCAATAGCTTTCCTGTACACAAATAAGAAATGCACTGAGATTGAAATAAGGAAAACAACACCTTTCAAAATACCATCAGAAAAAGTAATACTTAGGAACCAACCTAACAAAGGAAATAAAAGAGCTATACATTGAAAATTATATTACTCTAAGGAAGAAAATCAGAGAAGATATGAGAAAATGGAAGGATATCCCTTGTTCTAGAGTAGGAAGAACCAACATAGTGAGATGGCCATTCTCAAAATTGTTATCCAGATTTAACACAATCTCAATCAAAATACCATTAGCACATCTCACATAATGAAAGAAGCCATTCCTAAAATTCTTTTGGAACCAAAAGAAACCTAGAATTGCAAAAACAATACTAGACAACAAAGGCAAGTCAGGAGGCATCACAGTCCCTGACATGAAATCATACTACAAAGCTCTGCCATAAAAAAAGATCCAAGGATCAGTGAAACACATGAGAAAATGGAGAAGAGCTTCAAACGCACTCAGCCTCCTTGTATTTGATAAAGGACCCAAACACATTCACTGGAAGAAAGACAGCCTCTTTAATAAATGGTGCTGGAAAAATTGGCTTTCCACATGCAAAAGACTAAAACTAGACCAGTGTCTCTCACTATGCACTAAAGTCAAAATGG
>PVJX010037232.1:0-17090 GCA_004027295.1 Dolichotis patagonum
CCTCTCTGAGGGATGGCTGAGTGTGTGGCAGACTTTCAGCAGTCTGAAGGAGAGAGACCCTGGTGCATTGGTACCTGCACCATGTGGTTGACTTGGGCTGCTGGGAGAACAAGGAGCTCCTCTCCTCTCTGGGGGGCTGCTGTGATTATGCTGGCACGTGGGCTGAGAATCAGACATCTCATGTCGATCTGTCCCCCATTCCCTGTCCCCTTTTCCCCTCACCCTTGCTTAGCAAGTGGGAACCAGTGAACTACACATCTTGTGAAAAGATTGGCTATGTTATTTAGTATGAGCTTCTCATACGCAAAGATAGGGACAACCATTTGGAAGAAAAGAGACGATATGACAGATAACGAAGATTTCTGGTTGTCTAGCTTTGGAATTTATTCTTTCTTATGTCCTGTTCTGTTCTGTTTTGTTGTGTTTAATTTTATCCCCTTTTAAAATAAAAAAATGGGAAAAAAAACCCCTAGCATTAAAGTTTCTATTTTACCTAGGTATTCCACTGCTGAGTACCTTCTCAGAAGAGTTAAAAACTTCATACCACAACTATAGATATTGAAATGAAAACAAGCCTGTGAACAAATGGACTTAGTAGATGTCTATAGAACATTCCAACTCACAGCATAATACCCATTCTTCTCAGCTGCACTTGGGATATTCTCCAAAATAGAACAAATGTTAGTCCATAAAACATGATTAAGTAAATGCAGAAGAATTGACCTATTTCTATGCGCATTGTCTGACCATAGTTCAATAAAATTAGAAATTGGCAGCAAAGGAAATCAGAAAAACTACATAAACACATGAAAATTAAATGCCCTCCTGAATAAACAGTGAGTCATGTAGGAAATTTAAAAGAAATTAAGTAGCATCCATAATTAAATGCAAACACTGATATAACATGCTGGAGTTTCTGTGACACAATGAAAGCATCCCTGTGAGAAAAACAGAATGATCTCAAATAAACAACCTAATATTGAACTTCAAATTTCTGGAAATACAAGAAGAAATCAAACCCAAAGTTCATACCAGCAGGAAATTATAAACATAAGAGCAAAAATTAATGCAATTGAGACTAAGTAAACAATACAAAGAATCAATGAATTAAAGAGTTCTTTGAAAGATAAAATAAAATTGTTAAATCCTTAGCCAACCTCATCCAAATGTGAAAGTAAAGACTCAAATTCAAGCAATTAGGAAAGAAAAGGATGCAATAACAATTGATATGCAGAAATCCAGAAGCTCTTCCTTACTTTGAAAAACTATGATAAGATGAAAAACATAAAATAAATAAAAAGACTCCTTGGCACATATGTACTGCCAAACATGAATCAAGAAGCTATAAAAGTTCTAAATAACACCATGACAGGCAATGAATTTGAAAATGTAATCAAGACTTACCAAAAAAGAAAATCCCACATCCTGGTAGAATCACTTGAACTATACAAAAATGTTAGAGAAGAAGTAATGCCACTAATAATGAAAGTCTTTAAAGAAATTGAAAGAGAAGCAATATTTGAAATGTCATTCCTGGAAGTAAGTAATAACCTGATACTAAACCAGAGAAAAAAACAGCCAGAAAACTATAGGCCAATCTCCCTAATCAATACAGAGGCAAAATTCCACAGTAAGGTACTGGGAAACAGAGTGCAAAAAATCATCAAGAATATTATACACCATAATCAAGTAGAATTCATTCCTGGGCAACAGGGATGGTTCAACATATCCAAATCAACAAGTATAATGCAGAGAGAAAGGCAAAAACACATTATCATTACAATGCATGCAGAAAAAAACATTTAACAAAGTCCAAAATCAATTCATGATAAAAACCCTACTGAAAATTGGTATAGAGAGTTTTATCTCAATGTTATTGTTGCAAATCAAGAGTTAACACTATATTAAAATATCAAAAACTGAATTCCTTAATTCTAAAGCCAGGAACAAGACAAAGGTGTCCAGTATATCTGCTGCTATTTAACATAGTTCTGGAAATGTACTTTTAGTGATCAGACAAGAGAGAAAAATAAAATGTATAAGGACAGGAAATGAATAAGATAAATTATCATTATATGCAGATAACATGACATTATACATAGAATTCCCCAAAAAATCAACCAACAGACTTGCAGATTTAATAATGGAATTATGTAGCCTATTTGGATACAAAGGCAACTCACAACAGTCTATACAATTCCTGTATACAAACAATAAATTCACTAAAATAGAAATTAGAATAACCTCACTCTTCAAAATAACATCTAAATTAATGAGATACTTAGGAATCAATATAACAAGGAAATAAAAGATCTATGTATTAAAAATTACAGTTCTCTGAAAAAGAAGACTGAAGTGGACATTGGATATTGAAAAACTATCTCTTCTCATAGTTCAGAAAAAAACAACATATTGAAAATGGACGTACAAAAGCATTATACAGATTTTAATGCAATTCCACTCAAAATAACATTAGTGTAACTCATAAAATGAGAGAAAACATTTCTAAAATTCATTTGAAAACAGAAGAGACTTAGAATAGCAAAAGAAATTCTGAGAAAATTGTGGGGCAGAGGGCATCACAATCTTTGACTTGAAATTATACTCCAAAGCTACCATGATAAAATCAGCCTCATATTGGCAAAAAACATTCCTAAGGATCCATGGAGTAGATTAGCAGGTGCAGAAATAACACTGGGTTTTGACCTTACCAAACAAAGAATGGCTATCATGAAGAAATCAACCAATAACAAATGTGTAGGGGCGATGGAGAAAAAGGTATCATTCTACATTCAGCTCTTCTACATTTTATCTGTGTCTGTTTTAATGTCATTTATTTTGATCATCATTTATTTTCTGTGCCTTAGAGTTCATTTTTTCTATAGCCTCTTCCATTTTTTTTCACTTTTGTTGCTATGAGTTAGAAAGCTTTAGTGCTTGACTTCTGATTTCCTTTATCTTATTAAGCTCTGGACTTGTCCTGTATGGACTGGGTTCTGGGGTTGCATTTTGCTTCTGTGTATGGTCATTTTCTATTTTTAAAAATTTTATTTCATTTTCTGCAATGATACTTGTAGATTTTTATGGTATATGACATTATCCCTAGTATGCTGGCTACCTTAGAAAATGTCTGTTCCTCAGGGATGTCTTCTAGATGTAGGTCTTTTGTCTTTGTGTCTGCCCAAAGAATTTACCTCACCAATTTATTGAGGATGAGAAGTTGTTGTCTATTTGGTTCAGCACCCAGTCATTCAGTCCTGGATTATGGTGATAGTAATGACCCCATATAATCACATCACAGAAAAAAAACTGATTATAGCAAGTATGATATTCTGGTCAAAGTAGTACAGCTAACAGTAACAATAGTCTCAAGTGTAACCTTGCTATTGAAAAACTGTAGTAATTAGACTTATACTTTTAATCACAGGGGCAAATTCCACTGCTGTGTAACAGAATCCAGCATATACCAGTAAATATTTTGTAACGATCTTCTCCTTAGAGGGGTACCATTTTGAGAGGAGTAGGTGAATTAAAAGGTATGGGGCAAGATAGAGAGATGAATGAGGTCCAATATAGTAGGAGCAAAAATGGAGGGCAAAGGATGATCACCCAAATTATGGGAAACTGGAAGACACAGGAGAGAAATAATGGAAGAGAAAGCAGAGGAGTATTGAAATAAATCAGGAAGAAATGAGAAAGTGTTTATTCACAGAAAAGTATCATAAAATCAAACAAGATAGTTGATGAATGAGAGTAAGGACAATAGTTGAAAACCAAAATGAAGTTAATAGTTCTAAGTCTTGATAGAAAGAGAAAAGAAAAAATTAGAGAGAAAATGAGACTAAAAATAGAAAACAAAAATAACCATGAAAATAAAACAAATCTTCAAAATAGCTGTTCAAACCATCACACATAATAAAATCAAACAGAACAGAATAAAACCATTCCAACTGATGAATGAAAACATTAAAAGGCTTCAAAGCAATGTAATGGGGAATCATGAACAGCCATATTGAAGAAAACAAAACATTATGGCAGCCATTGCTCATTTAATATCATCTTACTTTGAAGTCCTACTATGCTTTTGTTCTTCTATTACCATTGGTTCTATCATGTTGTGTCTTATTGGGTTTTAATATATGTGATAGTATAAACAAATTTTTTATGGAAAATGAGATATTATAGTAGTCATTGTTCATTTTCTGTTATTTGGTTCAGAAAACCCTATAATTCTTTCATTCTCTAGAATGGTTTTATAGTATTTTGTTATGTTTGATATTATTGTATGTGAAGCCATGCTCAACTATTACAAAGAAAGAGATATTATGGTAGCTACTGTTAATATCCAGTTGTCTTGTTGTAAAGTGCTGTGTTGCTTATATTGTTTTTTTCTGATCTGCTTTTTTTATCCTCTTTTGTTTTATTCTCTTTAAAATAAAGAAAAATTTAAAAACTTAAAAAAGAAAATAAAACAAAATCAAATTAAGCTAGACAATAGAAGACCTGGACCAGACAGAAAAAAAGAAAACCAGTCAAATAAGCAAAGAAAAATGAACAGTAAATTCCCCTGGTATTTACACTTCAGCAGTAGGTCCAAGTTGCATCCCAGAAATGTTTTATGTACTCCAGCCAAATTTGCAGTGGAATTTGTCCTAGGTATATGGCTGATATTTGTCTCTGGATGTGGGGGCTGGGATTAGTGTTCTGTTGCTGGAGTTCTCCCTGAATTCTTTGATATATCTGTACAAAAATAGTGAAGAAGAATAGTGGTCCTACCTGCCTGCTTCTATTCCACATTTCTGTGTGCCAAATTACAATGCTAGTTCACCTGATTTACCAACTGCTGGCATGTGTGCCCACATTGGTGAGCTATGAGAGGTTCCCATCTGGACCAGTCTGGCCACATGGAAACATCCCTGCCAGTTTTCCCAACACCATTTGTTAAAGAGGCTATCTTTCTTTCAGCAAAGTTGTTTGTTTCCTTTATCAAAAGTAAGGCACCTACATGTGTCTGGAGTTGTTTTAGCATCCTCTATTTTGTTCCATGAATTCACAAGTCTATTTATTGCCAATACTATGCTGTTGTTTTCACTGTAGTTTTGCAATATAACTTGACTTCTGGGATTGTGATGCCCTTTACCTTGCCTTTTTATCCCAGGATTGCTTTTGCTACTCTATGTCTCTTCTAATTCTGTATGAATTTTAGCATTTGTTTTCTCCAGTTATCTGAGGAATGCTATTAGTATTTGGATTACATAAAATCTGAATAACAATTTTATAAATTCACTTATTTTCAATAGATTAGTTCTGTCTACCCAAAAACAGGGGATATCTTTCCATTTTCTGATCTTTTCTTTGATCTACTTTTTCAAAGTGCTATAATTTTCATTGTAGAGGACTTTACATTTCTTGATTGGAGTAATTTCAAAGTGCTATACTTTTCATTGTAGAGGACTTTACATTTCTTGATTAGAATAATTTCTAAATATTTTATTGTTCTTGATACTATGATGAAAGATGTTTTTCCTTAATTTCTCTCTTGATGAGTTTGTTATTGGTGTACAGAAATTCTACTGATTTTTAAGTTGGTATTCTACTGTGCTATTTAATTTTGTTATTAACTCTAGAAATCTTTTCATGAAACTATTGGAATTTTCTGAGTATAAGATCATGTCATCAGTAAATAATGATAGTATAAATTTTTTCTTTCTTGTTCATAATCCATTTATTTCCTTCTCTATTTTAATTTCTCTAACTAATATTTTGACCATATTGAACAGGAGGGATGATAGTGAGTATCCTTCATTGTTCTTGACTTTAGATTGAAAGCTTTCAGCTTTTCTACCTTTAGTATGCTGTTTTATTGTCACAGAAGGCTTTTATTAGATTGAGACAAAGACACTATTCCAATGTTCTTTGGTGTTTTAATCATGAATGGATGTTGGATTTTATCAAATGCTTTTTCTGTAACTATTAAGATGATCATGTGAGCTGCTGTTAATGTCTTATTGTAAAGTGCTGTGTTGCTTATGTTGTTCTGTTCTCATATGCTTTGTTCTTCCCTCTTTTGTTTTATTCTCTTTAAAAGAAAAAAAGAAAAAAAGATGATCATGTGGTTTTTGTGCTTGCTTCTGTTAATGTGATCTATTATATTCATTTATATTTGCATATGTTGGACCATTCCTGGAATGATTCTTACTTTGCTGGTGCATATAATCTTTTTAATGGATTGCTCAATTCTGCTTCCCAATATCTTATTAAAGATTTTTGCATCTATGTTCATTAAAGAGATTGACCTGTAGTTTTCTTTTCTGGAAGGGTTGTTTCCTGGTTTTGGAAATAGGGCAATTCTTGCTTCCAGAAATTACTTTGGGAGTACTTATTTCTTTTAAATTTCATTAAAGCATTAAAGGAACACTGGATATATACATATAAAGTACTTGTAGAATACAATGGTTAACCCCTTGGGGCCTGGGCTTTCCAGAAACCTTAGTTTTTGTTTGTTTTTTTTTTTATTACTTCCTCCATTTTATTGACTGCTACTGGATTTCTCAACACTTTTATGTTTTCTTGATTCAGCTTAAGTAGTGCACACGTGTCTAGGAATTTGTGAGTTTCTTCAGAATTCTCAATTTTATTAGACTATAAGTTCTCAAAATGATATTTCCACTGAATTCATTGTAATTTTTCTATTTCTTTTTTGATTTTTTTGTTTTTCGCTTTTTTTGTTTTTGTACCAGTTGTATCGAACTCAAGACCTAGCACTTGCCAGGCAGGCACTTATGCCACTGAGCTAAATCTCCGGCCCTAATTTTATCTATTTCTAATCATATGCATTTGAGAATTTTCTCTTCTTGTTTTGGTAACATTGGCTCAGGGCGTGTGTGTGTGTGTGTGTGTGTGTGTGTGTGTGTATCTGTGTATTTTTGTTTTACTCTTCCAAAGAATAAACACTTTAATTCCTTTATCATTTTTGTCTCATTTGCATTAATTTCTCTGATCTTAATATCCTTCATCACAGTAGTTTTTGGTATGGATTGCTCCTGTTTTTCTAGAAACTTGAGGTGAATCACATGGCTGTTTGAGAATGTTGTTTTTCAGAGGTGGGCATTCACTACTTGAAACTCTTTTGGGACTGATTTCATTGTGTTCCATTCGATCTGATGTATTATACTGTAATTAATATTTGGTTTGTGAGACTGTCCAATTTCTCCTTTAATTTACTAATTTGATTATTCAAGGCAGTATTATATAATTTCTGTACGTTTTGTTTCTGTGGTGTCTTTTGTCATTGATTTCTAGTTTTTTGCACTAAAATCTGATAAAATGCATGGGACAATTTCAATTCCTTTTCATTTACTTTAACATGCTGATCTATGCATGTAATTATGTATTTGTGTATTCAGTTTTGGACAAAGTCCCATGTGCTCTCAAGTAGAATGCCTATTTTGTTGTGTGGAACACTATAGGTTTTCTTCCTTGCAAATATTTTTTTCTGGTCTGTCTGTGACAGAAGATATTGAAGTCTTCTGTTACAATTGTGTCAGTGATAAACTGATTTTTATATATCCATTAATGATTATTTCATGAAGTTGGGTGCAGCAATATTTGCTGCATATATATTTATGATTATTTCTTCCCACTGAGTTGTTCCCTTAACCAGAAAGATGTTAACTTCTTTCACTCTTCTGATCTCTCTTGCCTTGGAATCTAGTTTTTTTGTAAATAGAACAGCTACTCTACTATTTTTCATTTCTGTTGCATGGGGTATTGTTTTCCATTCTTTGACTTATAATATATAAATTTGGGGAGTTAAATGTTTTACTTGTATGCAGCATATTCTTGGATCAGGATTATGAATCCATTCTGCTAATCTGTGTCCTTAGACTGGTGAGTTTAGATCATTCACATTAATGAATAAAAATGATAGCTATTGACTTATCTTTGCCATTATACTATTTTCCTGATGATGATTCCCTTTTCTCTTATTTATTGAATTGCTCACCTTGATTAGTGGATTCATTCTATTGAGATTTTTGACATTGTTATCTGTCTTTGTTTAGGATATTGCTAAGCATTTTTTTCATGTACTGGTTTGGTAGCAACAAAATTCTTTAGGTGCTGTTTAACAGGGAAGTATTTATTTCTCAATAAAATTTGAAAGAAAATTTATTCAGGATAAATCAATTTGGGTTGGAAGTTGTTTTTATTTATGACTTGACACATTTAAATCAAGTTCTTTTTGACTTTAGGATAATGTATTGAGAAGTCCTCTGTAATTCTGATTGTTTTTCCTTCATAGGTGATTTGTTTCTTTTCCTCTAACACTTTTTAACATTGTGATCTTGGGTTGCATTTATGGAACCTTGACTACTGTATGATTTAGTAGAATACTTTTTTTGATCATAGCTATGTAGGGTTCTATCTGATTCACCTATCTATATGTGAATGTTTCATGACTTGAGATCTTTTCTATGTTTGGCAATAATGGTTACCATGCCTTTCTTTATCTCCTCTATATTTTCATTATTTTCTGGTTGGACTTAGTAAAAGTTTGTTTTATTAAGGTCATCAACTTTTTAAACATATATGTAGTTATCTCTATTTTGAAATCATGAAATATTTTATTCATTTATTTCTATTGTTTCTTATTTTAAAAATAAGAACATAAAAATAATGATAAGGAATTTTGAAACAAGATAGTAAGAAGTTATTGATAGTTAGCATATTATATATTATCTTCAAAATAGTTGCTCACATTACAAGATATAAGCATACATAATTGAGCCAACAAAAGCAGCAAAAACCATTTTTTCAATGAAATAAAATAAATCAGTAGTATATCTAGCTAAATTATGACTTGTATATAGAAAGATAGATAGGTAGATAGATATAGATATATATTTCTGCTCTCTTCCTTCTGTTCTCCTTCCAATTTCCTCATTTTTTCTTTCATTTTGAGGAGTTTCTTTCCATTTCCCTTTGATAATTTCTATTGTACATTTTGGACCTTATTTACTTTTTCAGTTTCTTGTACAAAGGAGGCAATATAATGTTTACACATGTGAGTTTGAATTATTTTAAATGTAGTATGGTCTCTGGTTGCATCCATTTACCTAAAAAGCCTCATTTATCATTCGTTATAACTGAGTAATAATACACTGTATAAAAATACCCCTTTTTTGTGATCTATTCCTCAGTTGATGATGGCTTTTGGATTGTTTCCACGATATAGCTATTAAAAATTGTGCTGATATAAACATGGGTATATATATGTATGTATATATGTATATATATGTATATATATGTATATATGGGTATATATATGTATATGTATATGTATATATACATGTGTATATATGTATATATGTATATGTATACATACATGTGTATATATGTATATATGTATATAAATGTATATATATGAATATATATATATGAATATATATATATATATGAATATATATATATATATATATATATATACCACTTTGGTGTCATGTTTTAATTCTTCTGGGAAAATACCCAGAAAGGTAATAGCTGAATCAATTGGTATGTCTAATTCTACTCTTCTGAGGAATTTCCACACAAATTACCATAATGGTTCTATCAATCTGCACTCCCACCAACAGTGGAGAAGCATTCCTGTTCTCCACAAACTCTGCAGAATTTGGTTTTGGATTTCTTAGTGATAGTCATTTTTTCTGTAGTGAGATGGAATCTCAGTGTTGTTTTAATGTGCATCTCTTGAATGACCAAAACTGTTTAACTGTTTTTCATATATTTATTTGCTGCTTGTATTTCTTTATCTGATAATTGTGTGTTAATCTCACATGAATTTATTTGGATTGAATCTTTAAATTTTGAGGATCTGACTTTTTAAATTTTTTCGATGTTCTTGACAGAAATCCTTTCATTGAAGCATGTTTGGCAAAATTTTTTCCACTATGCAGGTTTTCTGTTTACTCCATTGGTGATCTCTTTTGAAGTGAAATAACTTTTTAATAAGATGAGGTCCCAGTTGTTGATTCTTTGAAGTACTTCCTGTGCAGTTTGGTTTTTGTTCATGAATTTTTTGCCTACACCTATGATTTTAAGATTTCCATCTATTTTCTCTTCCAGTGCATTTAGTGTTTCTGTTTTAATATTTATATCTTTAATCCATTTTCACTTTAGTTTAGAACATGGTGATAGCCATAGTTCTATTTTAAGCATTTAGAATATATATTTCCTATACAGAGCATTTCGTGTAGTCTACTTCCTGATTTACACTGCCTATGTTTCTTTTTTTTTAAGTGTATCAATTACATCTGTGTTAGAGATTATAGCCAATCTTCTCTTGGCTGGAGGTTATTTTCTTTCAGGGCTTTGATTACTTCACTCCAAGCTCTTCTTGATTTGATGGTCTGTGTCAAGAAGTCTGCCATGATTTTGATGGGTTTTCCTTTATAGGTGATCATTTTCTTTTCTCTGACAGCTTTTAATATTCTGTTCTTATATTGAAACTCTAAGATCTTGATTATTATATGTCTGTGTGTAGCTCTGTTTTGATTGTAGGTGGCTGGAGTTCTGTATGCCTCATACAGCTGAATATAATTTCCTTTTCCTATGCTTGGGAAATTTTCCTTAATTATTTTTGTGAATAGCCTTTGTAAATCCTTTGTTTTGACTCCTGCTTCTTCATTCACATTTTTTATTCTTAGGTTGTAGATCCTCTTGTCATCTTCTAGACTTTGTATTGTTACTGCCTGTTTCCTTGTTATTTTTAAGAGATCTTTCCTTTCATGATCACATATTGTAAACCTGTCTTCAAGTATTGATAATCTATCTTTAGTTTCTTTCAAGCAGTTTTGCAAGCTTTCAATGGAGTTTTTAATTTCCTGGTAATCTCTTTGAATCTGCTTCATGATTCTAGGCTTTCTTCATAAACTTCATTGAACATTTTTTCCTTTCTTTGTTTTTTTAAATTTTATTTAAAGAGAAAAAAAACAAAAGAGAAAAAAGGGTAGCAACAATACAGAACACCAAGGAAAAAAAGAAGAGAACAAAAAAAGACTAAGAAATCATTACTTGATAAATTACATACTATCATCTTGGAAATAGCTGTTCAAGTTAAAAATTATAATGTAAAAACTGTATTCAGAAAATGAGACTGTTAACAGTTCTGCTCCACATTCTAACAAAAACAGTAATATGGTCATTCATCTTACACACTTAAAAATACATGCAATTATATCCTTTAGAGCACTTTCTTTTCCTCTCTTTTTAAAAAATAGCATTTACACTTTTTGGGTTTTATTACTCCTACAGTTCTTATTACATCATACACTAGAGACCCAATATGATATTGATAAATATGATTGTTATTTATTTCACTAATGAGGATAGTCTCAAGTTTTCCCCATTTACCTATGAAGGACTCAAGATCATACTTCTTCATAACTGAGTAATATTCCATTGCATAAAAATACCACAACATTTTATGCACCCATCAGTTGATGGGTATCTTGGTTTTTTCCAAGATTTAGCTATTACAAATTGTGCTGCTATGAACGTGGGTGCACATACATCACTGTGATATGACCTTTTCAGTTTTTCTGGGAAAATACGGAGGAAAATAGCTGGGTTGAATGGAACTTCCAATCCTAGTCTTCTGAGAATTCCCCATACTGATTTACATAGTGGTTGCACCAGTCTACACTCCCACCAATAGTGGAGCAGTTTTCTGTTTTCCCCGCAGTCTAACCAGCATTTATTATCAGTTGATTTCTTGGTGACAGCTATTTTTTCCAAAGTGAGATGAAATTTCAATATTGTTGTAATTTGCATCTCTCAGAAGTGATGGTGTACATTTCTTCATGTATTTATTTGCTATTTATATATCTTCATCTGAGAACTGTGTGTTCATCTCAGATGCCCATTTTTGGAGTGGGTCTTTGAATTTGAGAGCTTGATGTTTTTCAATTCTTTATATGATCTTGATATAAGTCCTTTGTCTGAGGGGTTGCTGGCTAAAATTATTTCCCATTCTGTAGGTCTTCTTTTCACACTGTTGGTGATTAGTTTTAAAGTGCAGACAATTTTCAATAATATGAGAGCCCAGTTTTTGATTCTTTGAAGCCTTTCCTGTGCAGTTTGAATTTTTTTCATGAATTCTCTGCCTACCCTTATGTCTCCAAGACTTCTACCTACCTTAACGTCCAATACATTTAGTGTTTCTGTTTTAATGTTTAGGTGTTTGATCCATTTAGAATTCAGTTTTGAGCATGGTGATATGCATGGATTTAGTTTCAGTATTTGGCATGTGGAGAACCAGTTTTTCCAGCACCATTTATTAAAGAGGTTATCCTACTTACAGTGAGCATGTCTAGGCTTTTTGTCAAATATCAGGTGGCTGAGTGTCTTTGTACTTATACTTGCATCTTCTAATCTGTTCCATTGATCCTCAGGTCTATTTCTTTGCCAGTACCATGCTGATTTTATCACTGTGGCTTTGTAGTACAATTTCAAGTCAGGAATTGATAAGCTGCCTGCCTTGCCTTTATTGCCCAAAATTACCTTTGCTATTCTAGGTTTCTTCTTTTTCTAAATGAATTTTAGGAGTGTTTTCTCTAGATCTGTAAGGTATGTCAATGGTACTTTGATTTTGATTGAGTTAAATCTGTATAACAGTTTTGGGAGTATTGCCATTTTCACACTGTTGGTACTTCCTAGCCAAGAGCAAGAAATATCCATTCAGTTTCAAGTATCCACTTCAATCATCTTTTTTAGCATAGCATAATATTCAACATGTAGATATTTACATTCTTAGGTTGATTCTTAAGTATTTCACTTTTTTAGATTTTATTGTGAAGGGTGATATTTCCATAATTTCTCTCTCAGTGAGTCTCTTGCTTGTGTACAGGAATGTTATTGATTTTTTGAGCATTGACTTTGTAGCCAGCTATACTGCTGAATTTGTTTATTACCCCTAGTAGTCTTTCAATGGAGTGTTTGGGGTCTTCTGTATAGAGTATCTTGTCATCTACAAATAGTGATCTTTTAAATTCTTCCTTTCCTATCTTTATTCTGCTTATTTATACCTCTTGTCTGATTGCCCTGGCTAGTGTTTCCCTAACTATATTGAAAAGCAGAAGTGATAGTGCAGCTCCTTGTCTTTTTCCTTATTTTAGAGTGAAAGATTTCAGTTTTTGCACATTTAGTATAATATTGGCTGGTGGTCTGACATAGATTGCCTTTATAAGGTTGAGGTAGACACTGCCTATTCCGAGTTTCTGAAGGGTTTATATCATGAACATGTGTTGGCCTTTATCAAAAGCTTTTCCTGCATCTATTGAGATGAGCATGTGGTTTTTATTTTTGGCTCTATTGATGTGGTGTATCACATTTACTGATTTGCATATCTTAAATCATCCATAGATTCCTGGAATGAACCTCACTTGGTCATGATGTATAATCTTCTTGATGATTTGCTGCATTATATTTGCTAGTATTTTATTGAGAATCTTTGCATCAATGTTCATTAGACATATGGCCTATAGTTCTCCTTTTTGGTTGGGTCTTTCCCTGGTTTTAGTATCAGAGTAATACTTGCCTCCAGGTATGATTTAGGGAGGATTGCTTTCTTTTCAATTTTATTGAAAATTTTAAGAATTATTGGCATCAAACCTTCTCTAAATGTCTTGTAGAATTCAACCATGAATCCATCAGGACCTGGTATTTTCTTTGTTGGTAAGGTTTTAATTAACTTTTCAATTTCAATAGCTGATATTCAGTTAATCATAATTGCTATATCTTCTTGGTTGAGCTTGGTCGTTCATATGTTTCCAGAAATCTATTTCCTCTGTGTTTTCCTCTCTATGTTAGTAGAGATTTTCAAAGTAGGTATTAATGATCTTTTGAATTTCCATGGGATCTGTAATAATTTTCCTCTTTTCAGTCCTTATTGCATGAATTTGGTTTTTTTGTCTTTTCTTGATGAGGTAAGCTAAAGGCTTATCAATTTTGTTTACTCTCTCAAAAATTTTTCAATTCATTAATTCTTTTTTTAGTTTCAATTGCATTAATTTCTGTTCTAATCTTTATAATTTCCTCTCTTCTATGAAATTTAGTTTTAACTTGTTCTTCATTTTCTACAAGCATGTGACGAAGCATTTGGTTGATTATTTGTGCTAGTTCTGTATTCTTGATATGACAATTTATGGCTATATATTTGTCTCTTAAGACTGCTTTCATTGCATCCCACAGATTACAGAATGTTGTGTCTGAATTTTCATTGAATTGTAGATATTGTTTTTTTTTCTTTAGTTTCATCTCTAGCCCAGTGGTTGTTCAAAAGATTATTATTTAATTTCCATGTATTTATGCCAGTTTTGCAATTTCTTTTGCCATTAATTTCCAATTTCAGTGAGCTATCGTCAGATATTATGCATGGGATAATTTCAATATCTTTGAATTTACTTAAGAATGTTTAATGGGTTAATATATGGTCTCTTTTGGAGAATGTCCAATTCCCAGCTTAGAAGAATGTGTATTCTGATTTGGTTTGATGGAACACATTGTAAAAAAATACCAAGTGTAATTACTCACAGGTATGATGCAGTTCTATTATTTCTTTGCTCACTTTTTGTGTAGTTGATCTATCTCTTTGTGACAATGAGCTGTTAAGATTCCCTGTAATAATTATGTTCTTGTTTATTTGGATTTTCATGTCCTTTATTATCTGTCTTACACAGTTTCCTGCTCCTGTGTTTGGTGCATACATATTTATAATTGTTAGTTCTTCCTCTTGAATTTTTCCACTTACGAGTATGTAGTGACCTTCTTTGCCTCTTTTAATCTATTTAAGTTTGAAGTTCTCATTGTCTGTAAATAGAATAGTTACCCCTGCTTTTTTCTGGGTTCTTATTGCATGGAATACTGTTTTCCATCCTCTAACTTTTAATCTATGAGTTTCCTTTTGAGTCAGATGTGTTTCTTGTATAGAGCATATTGTGGGATCCTGTGTCTTGATGC
The DNA here is from genome assembly GCA_004027295.1 of Dolichotis patagonum. Classification (NCBI taxonomy): domain Eukaryota; kingdom Metazoa; phylum Chordata; class Mammalia; order Rodentia; family Caviidae; genus Dolichotis; species Dolichotis patagonum. The sequence continues at coordinate 15,016 of PVJX010037232.1, forward strand.
ATTCTGTCAGCCTATTTCTTTTGATAGTTGAATTGAGGTCATTTACATTTATGGATATCACTGATATGTACTGGTACAACTTTGCATGTCTTGCTCCAATTGTTTGCATTCTACTTTTTGCTCTTATTTAAATGTTTGTCCTAACTGGTGTTTTCTTTCTCTTGTTCTGGGAATTGTGGTCATTTTTATCTCTGTCTAGTATGTCTTTTAATACTCTTTCTAGCATTGCTTTGGTGGATCTGAATTTTTTCAGTTGTTCTTTGTCGTGGAAGTATCTTGATTCTCCATTAAATTTGAATGAAAGTTTTACTGGGTGCATCAGTCTGGGTTGAAATTTGTTTTCTTTCAGGGCTTGAAATATATCACTCCAAGCACATCCTGTGCTGAAAAGTCTGCTGTGATTCTAATAGGCTTTCCTCAATAGGTGACTTGTGTCTTTTCTCTAACAGTTTTAGCATTCTGTTTTTATGTTGTATGTCTGAGATCTTAATTATTATGTGTCTGGGTGTAGATTTATTTTGGTTGTGACAGTTTGGCCTTCAATATGCCTCACTTATCTGCATATCAGTTTTTCCCCATGTTTGGGAAATTTTTTCCTATCATTTCTGTGAATATGTTAGATATGTCATTTGTATTGATACCAGCATCTTCACTAATGCCTATTAATCTTACATTGTTGCTCTTGGCATCATCTTGAGTCTTCTAGATTGTCATTTCATGCTGCTTTGTTATTTTTAAAAGTTCAGTCCTTTCATGATCACTAATTGTGATCCTGTCCTCAATGTTTGAAATCCTATCCTCAGCTTCATTTAAATGGTTTTGCATGCTTTGAATATAATTTTTTGTTTCGTGGATATCTCTTTCAGTTTGCTTAATGAATTCTTCTTGTTTTCTATATTGTTCATTGAAAGTTTCAATCAGTTTCCCATGTTCCTGTATTTTTTTCGCTATTTCTTTTTTAACTGTGCCTAGCAACTCCTTTACTAAGGTTACTTCTATCTTTACATGGGAGAGTACTTCTAATTTGATTTCCTCTATGGCCACATGGAGTTCTTTTTTTTATTTATTCGCTATCTTTTCAGAGATTTCTGGTTTGTTACTTTTGGAGTCCTCTATTTCAATGTCTCCTTTGCTTGCTTCTGGTGGACTAGATGTTTTAGATTGCATTTTGGTTTTTTGTTTTGCCATTTTCCCCTTTCAAATTAGTGTTTGCTTCCTTCAGAACCACTAGTGTCAACTGTTGGTAATGTGTACCTTGGTGTCCTACTATGAGGTTGATGTGTGTCCAGTTGCTGGGTCCCACAATGCATAGGTGGGCCAGTCATCTGACTTCCTGCTGCAGGGTTTGTTGGTTGAGTCCTATATTCTTCTTCAGATGACATGTCTAGTAGTATTGATGTAGGTCAACTTTTATTTCCTGTTAGGAGTTTATCTTCAGGTTATTCCAAGTCATCAAATCTCCCTGTTTATAGTGTTTGTGTCACCTGTGTCCCTACTCTGTCCTTATTGTGTGCCTGTGTGTCTCATAAGCCCTTTTGATTTTCTTCAAGTTTGGGGAGTCCTCAGCATACTCCTCACTCTGCCTGATGTTTTCTTTGTGTAGGAATGGGTTACCCTCACTTCTGTCAGACTCACCAAGATGTAACATTTAGTTGGAGTGAGCTTTACTACTTACCCTATTTAGCCACTGTACCCCTCTGTTTTAGGGGCATACTCACCACACTAACAGGAGCCAGCTGAGAGCTTCTGTTTTGGTGAGACAGTCACTTAATCTCCCTTCAAGCTAGCACAGATAATCTGCTGCAGCCCAAGGTTCCTCTGGGTGCAGAGTTCCAAATTTGCCCTGTGAGCTGGGATTCCACAGCTGGAGTGAGCAGTCAGGGCCCAGGGGTTGATTCTGGGCCCTGCTAGCTGCCTGGAGCTCACTGAACATAGTCCGGTTAGGCGTGTCTCCTTTTTTTGGTGTCCCTCTATTCTTCTATGTCTTCTTAAGAGGTGCTTAGCATTTCTTTTATTAATCTGCTTATATTTTGATTTAATTGAATTAACATTTCAGTTTTGAGCTCATCTATGAG
>PVJX010037233.1:0-17087 GCA_004027295.1 Dolichotis patagonum
ATAAGACTTTATGGTAAGCATGAGGCCCCATCTCATAGCTTCGAAGTCTTTCAAAGTTTTAAATCATCAGTTGGAATGGTGTTATCCTGTTTTGTTTGACTATATCATACGTGATGATATGAACAGCTGTTTTGAAGAAAACATTATGACAGCTATTGCTGATTTAATATTATCCTTCTTAGAAGTCCTACCATGCTTTCTTTTTGTTCTTTTATCATTGGTTCTATCTACCACATTGTGTCTCATTGGAATTTGAATATGTGTGATAGTTCAAACAAATTTTTTCTTTTTTATCAAAAATGAGATATTATAATACCCATTGATCATTTTCTGTTATTCGGTTCAGAAAGCCCTGGAATTCTTTCACTATATGCATGGCTTTATACTATTGGGTTATCTTTGATATTATTGTAATTAAAACTATGCTCAACTATAGCAGAGTAAGAGATATGGTGTTAGATACTGTTGATGTCCAGTTGACTTAAGGTAACGTACTGTTTTGCCTATGTTGTCCTGTTCTGATCTGCTCTGTACTGCCCCCTTTTGTTTTATTCTCTTTTAAATAAAAAAAAATGTACGAGGAGCTATCTATCAAAATATTACTATAATTTTCAATGCCCCCCAAAAGGAGATGTCAGTATCCTGACAAACCCCAAAATTTGATGAACAAATTCAAGATTGAGATAAATTTTCAGATACCTTCAATCAATTAAATCCATTCAACTATCTAAAGGCACACTTCTGGCTTATGTTATTGTCTTTAGCATAATCTGTGTGTTTCTGCTTATTCTATCCATAGTCTGTCAGAGAATCCAGAATGGGCCAACTTCTGGGAGCAGAGGAGCCATGATGTACCTGATTCAACTTCTGTTACAAAATCAAAAGGAAGCACTTGATGGATACCACTGTAAAATGACTCTGAGCAAGATTCATACTCAATCAATTGACTGTATTTACTTGTGAGTCTCTCCCAGACCTAGGCCCCTTGTCTGGAGACGGGCAATGGATTCATAGTACATAAATCTCTAAAAATCACTGTTCCCAGTTGAGTACTGTGGGGGGTTATGATGTCACCATGCCTCAAAGAACAAAAGAAGGCCACAGCCAAGGATGCCTGACTTCAAAACCGGTTAACTAACTGGAGACTATAGGTGCAGGCATCTCACTCCAGAAGTAAATGTCAACTTAGAGATAAGACAGTACTCTCAAGTGATGGAATTCCCTACTTTAAAAAGTTATTAAATTGACTCCAATAGTCCTGGTCAGTTTCCCTTGTTTTGCTCAGTATCCCCTTCCTTTGTTTAAAACCAACGCATGCAGGCTTCCCAAAAAGTTTTGTCTCAACCTCTGAAAAATCTCAACTATGCTAGAGGATTTTAGCTCTTCTAGAACCCTAAAATCATGCTACATGCCTCTTTCACTTAAGCTTTCATCATGCACTCATTTAGAAGGCTAGGAGCCTGATCAGTCCACAATAGAAGGACATAGAAAGGAAGGTATTCATAAGAAAAGGTATCTGGCTAGAATAAACAGGATTTTGTGAAATACATGAGAGGACGACAGGTGTGATATGTTTTAAACAAGACACACTTGAACTCTGGTTTCACCAGGAATTGTAAACATGTATTTCTTGACTATCACCTGAGAAAGGAAGAGCTCCTGCCTAGTTGACTGGAGGTATTGAAGACATGTGGAAGAAAGCTGTGCTTCCAAAATAGAACATAGTGACAAAAGAATGCAGGGTGAGAAATCACAAGAAAGAGAACAAATGGTAGGACTCAGATGCACTTCATCTGCATCAGATCCCAACTCCCCAGATGAATGCCAGTTTGAGAGATAAACGTCCCGCAGAAATGAACAGGCAGGCCCTCATGGTATGGCAGAAAAAGAGCTACAAGTATGGGAACTTCAGAAGAGGAAGAGGAGGGTAAACATACAAGGGGTTCTTCTCTTTTTTCAGAAGTAGATTCATTCTTCTAGGATGGGAGTACTGCTTGATTCTCCCTTTATGCCCTTTCTGTGAAGCAAACCTTCCCATTTTCTATTCTTTCCTTCCCCTTGAGAATGAAGGTGGTATTCTATGGATAAAGCCTGTTGGAATGCTAACGGAACCTTCAAGGCAGATTGCTTTACATTCTCTGCCTTGTGCATCTCAGCTTCAACCTAGACATTTGCTCAGGTAAAACCTGACAAAAATAAGTATGCAGAGCCCTTGCTTAATCCACCTCTCACTATCTTTCCAAGGGCAAACACCTCTGTACACGGCCAGGTAAACTGAACACTGACAGATTAGTAGCTCGGTGGTCATCTTGGTGAACTGTTAAACAAGATCGCAAGAAAGAATCTCTCAACCCTAAGTGTTTGCTGGTTTTCTATCTCATCTATATGTGAAACATGAAGCCTTGAATTAAGTATTTGCTTTAGCCCTATCCTCCTTCTAATCCTGCCTCAGAACAAGTCACAGAAGTCATCCTTATATTCTGCAAACAACACAAGGAATGTGGACTTGGTATCATGTTACTTTTACTTTAGTTACTTTTTACTTGTTGCTGAGACAAAACACCTGATACCCAAAGTTAGGAAAGGAAAGGTTTATTTCTTACAGTTCTTAGAGGTTTCAGTCAATACTCAGTTGGCTCTAAGGCAGCCCTTCATGGAAGCTGCAAACAGAAAGGCAGAAATGGGCGAGAGAGAGACACCCCTTCTTCCTGCCATTCCATCATATCCTAGATCCACTCCTAGGTGGGTGTAGCACTCATACCACCAATCCAAGTGCTAGACAATGAACCAACAACAAATGCATCATTGAATGAGGATTGGGGACCACTGAGATGAGCCATGACAGTAATTAATCACCCTACTTCTTCATTCTTATACAGTGTTAGAAGATGCCTGAGGCTCTATCTCCCTCACATTCCTGCCCTAACTCCATTTATAGCACTATGTCTAGAAAGAGTTCAGACAGTATTCACGGAGTAAAATCCATGAGGAGCTCTGCTGTGAATGACACATAGCGCTGGTACCTGAGAAAGGTCAATAACACAAAGTAACATCATCAGTGTATTATCAGAATCCCTGGGTATATTCACTCCAATTCTAGTAGTTCCAGGATGACAGCTCATGTTTAGACTTGTCATGGCTATTTGGGGGGATTTTAGCCAGATCTATGTTGAGAATCAAGAACAAAGAGCCCAGCAGAATGATTTAAAGGGTTTTGAGTTTGACCAGAAAAAAAGGCTCTCATAAAGTTAGGGACCTCAAAGATGGACCAGTGGAGAATTTGCTTGCTATAAAGGAATAGAACAATAGAAAAGATAGCCCAAGGATATCACATGAACTAACAGTACAAGAACAGCAGCTTTTGAAAAGATGAAGACGATGTTTTGAGATGATAGTCCCAGAGCACCACATTCCAGAATTAGGGTGGCCTCAAAAAGTTGTTTCTCTGGATTGGGCTTACAGCACTCAGCAATCCAGGCACTCATAGCCTACAGCAAAGAGAGAAGCAAGCCTGTCGACTGCTCCAGTTGGGGGCAGACCTCTGTGCCATCCACATGGTGCTGGATTCAATTAAATGTATAATACATGAGTTGTGGCATCAGGAAACATTTACTGAGACTTCAGAAGAAGGTGTGAGATGGCAGTCAGTAAAGCTGTGAGGCTGAAACCAGGTAGGATGAGTGGAGTTTTCAGAAGGATAGAGAAGCCAGGAACATGGATCATCTGAAGAATGCCACAAAAAGCAAGCACAGCCCTAGAGAGAATCCATGAGAACTGCAATTATAAGCGTGCAATAGAAATGGGGCCTCCCAAGCTCATTGGAATTTGCATATTCCCACAGTTGGCCCCCAAATGTTGGGCATGGTACTATGGGGTGTAATGCTTGTCCTGCTGAACTTTGGACTTGCTTTGGTCCCATTCCTTTCTAACTCCTATTTATAAGTTTTGGAATCAGAATGTGTATCTTGTGCCATTAAGTTTTATGTGTTTAACTTTCTTTCAATTTCTCCAGCTAAAAATTTGCCTTAACTCTCAGTGGAGACTTTTTAGTTGCACTGTTAAGTAATGCTGAAAGTTAGGATTTTGGCAACTGTTAGAGTTGAAATTTTGCATAAATTAAGGTGCAAGAGTATTTTTGAGAGTTCAAGAGTGGAATATCATTGCTCTTACATGCCTGAATTTTCCCCCAAAACCACAAAATTATGTGGTCATAGGGCTTTGAAGAGGTAGATGATTCTAGCATGTGGATTAAGGGTGTCATTCTGGGATTAACTAAGTGTTAATCAGCTTGGTCAGTTGCTACAACTTTTGGTAAACACACAGATGGCTCTTAGGAACAGAAGTGCACCTACAGACACACATGCTATGGAGGTAGGCAGAGAAATCTGTGATTTCTTGGATGACAAACCTGCGGATTCTGGAAGAAAATCTCTACTTCTGAACTAAAAAGAATTTTGTGTGTGTGTGTGTGTGTGTGTGTGTGTGTGTTTTACAAATTCCTCCATTTATTCATTTATTTTGTGACTTTGGCATATTCTCCTTTCTTATTTGCAAGGTTAATCGGGTTTGTGAAACTCCTTTTTCCTTTATTTCTTTTTCATTCTTATTTCTTTTTTCTTGCCTTTTCACATGATTCATTGTTTTGTCTGTTTTTCTTATGTTGTACATCCAGAATTATGACTGTAATGTATCAAGGAGGGGTTCCTTTCTGAGGTGGCTATTTGATGTTTTATATATTTTGCTTCTCTGGATGGTAATTTCTTTTCTCTTATTTGGAAATCTGTATGCCATTATTTGTGTAAGTGCTGTGTTTATACTATTTCTTCTGTGTTCTGATTTTTCACTAATTCCAAATAATCTTAAATTTGTCTTCTTTTGTGACATCTAGCAGCTGTTGGATGCATTTTTCTAGCTCTCTTGTTGTTATCCCTCATTCACTGGACCCTGACAACAGCCCTGTCCTCCTGTTCTGACACTGTCCTCTCATTGGTCATGCTGCAGCCTATATTTTCAATAGAACCCTTAATCTCCTGAATTTCTGTTTGGAACCTTTGTATTAACTCATTCTTTTCTAAGCTTGTTGTTTTAGTTTCCTGTTATTTTATTTATCTCTGCTACCTTTTTATTAGTGTCTTCTGAGTTCATTCTTTTTAATGTTGGTTATTTTCACTTTGAATTGTATGCTTTACCAATTTCTTTTACTGGTGTCTTCTCTAGACTTGCTGATAATTTTTTAATATGACCCATTATCTACTTAAATCTTCTCATCTGTTTATATTTTCTATGAATTTGCTTTCTTGACCTATTTTGCTATCTCCTCTGCCATCTTTTTGAATACTTCAGATGCATTGCTGTTGGTTAATTCACCTTTCATGCTGTATCAGCAAATGTAAGAGAATGGGGATATTTGAAAACATCTTATTTCATTTTCTTCTCATGATTCTGTTATTTGCTTGTGTTCTGTGGTTTCTGTGTGTATATGTATGCATGTGCCTGCGTGTGAATGCATGTGTGTGTGTGTGTGTGTGTGTGTGTGTGTGTGTTGTGGCCTGTGGGTTCACTGTAAAGGCAAGCTTTGTGGCTACTATGGAGATCTCTTTAGTCATTCCTTACCTATCAATGACGTCTTCTGTACATGACTCTTAGTTTTACTTCTGTCCCTGGATCCAGTCACCTCCATTTACTTGAGAAGGAAGATTGCAAGATATCTGGACCAATATGCATTTATCTGAGAATGGGTTACTATGTTTTTAATGAACCAAAAGCAATTTAGATACTAGTATCCTAGATAAACTAATAGCAATAATTATGAAATCTTAGCTGTAGTAATAAATTCATCAACAGTAAGAGCATTAAATGCAAAATAGACATTCACAAATTCTATAAAGGAAAAACCATAGGAAAAAGATCTATAAATATAGTATGAACACTAAAACAAGTCAAATATTATTCTACAAATGGCCTACCATAAATATGTACTAAATAGAATAACTTTACCTCTAGCAACAGTTGAACAGTATTTCATAGTAACCACATCAATCTTGATACTTATGTTACTGAACATAGAGGGGTCCAGGAATCAGAGAATGATAAAGTAAACTTTGAAAAATTAATCAATGGAATATGAAAAATAAGAGAGAATAGAAATTAGGAAATGCTATTGAGAAGTTGCTATATGTCTAGATGTCCACACAAACACTCATGCAGTCATAGGTGGGACTTTTTGGAGGTGGCTGGATTGAGGGTGTGAGCAACTGATATCAAGTGTTACGATTGATGATATGAATGCTACCCACCCTAACACTGGGTACCTTGGTTAATATATAAGGCACAGGGAAAGGATCATCAGTGGTCACTTGTTTTCACTTATTTGTGGCCTTGACTTCCCCCAGATTTCAAAAGTTACTGGTATTGAAAAAGTGATGTCCTCATTTGGTCACTTTAGGTATTCTCTTATGCTCAATGTGGTCAAAAAAATCAGTTGACATGAGGGTACTGCAGCAATAGCAAGATGGTGCTGAATCAAGACATAGTCTTCTCCCACCCCTTCTAGCACATAATGCTATTAACAAATGCAACTAAGTGGCTAGATGGTAGATTTATTGCTGTGAGGTACAGGTGGCTGAATGGCAGATTTCCTGGTGAGAAGCCCCCTAACTTTTCAGAACTTGAAACTACCAGATGTCCTACTGCAACAAATAGGCCTTGGCAGGAGTAGACACTGATTCTGGACTGAAGTGTGCCTGATAGGCACAAGAGGAAAACACACAGATAGCAAAAAATGAATCACAAAAAAGCTAATGTAAAAATTTAAACATGCAATTGTCATTTATCTGGTCAAACAAATATCCTGCAAAACCCATATCTTGTTATACTCAGGGGTTGCAAGGAAAATAAGACAATACAGGACACATAATCTATTCCATATATAATGGTCACATGAGGAGTCAAATATAAAGAGTGAAGTAAATCTATCCACACTATCCACTGAAGTAAATCTATCCACTGAAGACTTAGAGAATCCAGTTGAAGGCCTGGATCCCATGGCAATATCCTGCGTGAGTTCAGCTGGAGAACTGGAACCCATGACAATGACTCCCATGGGACAAACTAGAGGCCTACAGCCCACAACAATGATTCATTCATGTCTGTTTCATGGATCTTCACTGGAAAGATCCAAAGGTCAGTTGTGTAAGCTAGAAAGTCTGTATCAGTGGATGAAGGATGTGTGCCAGTAGGTTGAGGATTCTGCACTGGAACCAAGAATCATGCTCAAAATAAGGACAAGGGCTTCCCCAAAAAGGATCACAGCCATCCTCAGTGACAAGGAGAGCTCCTTCAACAATGAGAACAGCCAAGTTCATATCAGGAAGCGAGTATGATAAGCCTCTCTTAGAGACTTAATAGCACATATCTTCTGCCATGGAGCAACAAAATGATGCTCAAACTAAGGGCCAGAGCTCCCCCAGTGTGAACCACAGCCATTCTCAGCAATAAGAGCAAACTCCTCGCACCGAGGATTTAGCTCAGTGGCTTAAGTGCCTGCCTGGCAAGCGCGAGGTCATGAGTCCAGTCCCCGGTGCCAAAAAAAATAAAAAAATAAAAAACAGCAAACTCCTTTGATGATAACAGCCAAGTTCATATAAGGGACACCAGCATGTGAAGCACCTCCAAGAGAAGCAACAGCTCCAAAAGAAGCAACAGGTCCAAATAGCAACATCAGTCTTCCTCTCCAGGTCTCCTTTTTATGCTGGCAGCAATTCTAAGGTCAGACATCTACACACAGCCCTACACTGATTCAGTTTAGGGGTATTCCAAGTTGACCACCAGGTATCAATCCACCACAACCCATAGTTTCCAACAGTGAGCAGAGAGATTTGTGCTCCTTTGAGGAGTTTGTGTTAACAATCAGAATAAGGGGATCTGGAGGAATGTTTCAAGTTGGGGCTCTTTTGTTTGGCTGGTGGATCAGAAAGAAAGGATTGTAGAGATGGGTGATGATATAAATGTGTTAATATGTTTACATCACTGAAGTTTTTTTAATTTTATTTTAAAGAGATAAAACAAAAAAATAAGAAAAAGAAGATACAAAAGATACAAATAAACAGCAATAACAAAATCCAAAACAATAATTATACAGGCTTTAAAAACAAAGTAATAGGAACATAATAAATGTTATTTTGCATAGTTATCCTCAAAATATGTATTCAGATTAGCAGACATGGAATGCAAAATTGATCTAATCCTATGAGTGTCAACTACTTTGTTCCAAGAACTAATAGAATTAGTAATAAAATCATCTTAGTATCTTAAATGTATATATACAAATTTATATTGTTTTTCTTTTCCCTTCCTTCTTTTAATGTTTTCCTTATCTGAGTTATTTTTCACCCTCTGTGCAGTTTCCTGACCTTTCACAACATTTAATGAAGATTTTGGATCTTATTTACTCTTTCAGTTTCTTACACTAGGGAGATCTTATGGTATTTCACATGTACATTTGCTTTATTTCACTTATGATTATTCTCTCAAGTTGTACCCATTTATCTATAAAAGCCCCAATGTGACCTTTCTTTATAGCTGAGTATAAAAATATCATTAAGTATAAAAATCCAGTGTATAAAAATACCACTTTTTTTATCCATTCCTCAGTTGATAGGCATTTGCGTTGTTCCTAAGATTTGCCTACTATAAATTGTGCTGCACACATGGGTGCACATAAATCACTGTGATATTATATTTTCAGTTCTACTTGGATCATGCCCAGAAGCCCCCAAAACCTGTCCAGCATTTGTTACTGGTTGTTTTCTTGATCCTGGCCATTCTTGCTGGAGTGATATCGAATTTTCAATGTTATTTTAATTTGCATTTCTCTAATGACCAATGACGTTGAACATTTTTCATATATTTATTTGCCATTTGTATTTCTTCCACTGAGAAGTATGTATCATCTTAGATGCCCTTTTTTAGATTAGGTCTTTGAATTTTGGGGCCTGATTTTTTTTAATTCTTTGTATGTTGTAGTTAGAAGTCCTTTGTCTGAAGGAGTGTTTGACTGAGACTTTTTTTCTCAGTTCTTGGGTTCTTTCACTCTGCTGGAGATTTCTTTTGACATGCAAAACTTTTTAATAAGATGTGATCCCAATTTTTGATTCTAGGAAGTGTATCTCATACACTTTCATGTGTGTTCATGAATTCCCTGCCTACCTCTATGTCTTGAAGGTTTCTACCTACTTTGTCTTCCTTTAGATTCAGTGTTTCTGTTTTAATATTTAAATTTTTCTACACTTTGACTTTAATTCAGTGCATGGTGATATGCATGGGTCTGGCTTTAGTTTGGGGAATATTGAAAGCCAGTTTTTTCAGCACCACTTATTAAAGAGGTTATCTTTCTTCTAGTGAATGTTTTTGGCCCCTTTGTCAAAGATAAGGTGGCTGAATGTGTCTATAGTTGTGACTATATCTTCTAATCTATTCCATTCATCTTCAGGTCTGTTCTTATTCCAGAATCATGCTGATTTTGTCACATTAGCTTTGTAGTATAACTTCATGTCCAGGATTGTGAGGCATCTTGCCTTACATTTATTGTCTAGAGTTGCCTTTGCTGTTCTAGGACTCTTCAAGTTCTAGATGAATTTTAGCAATTATTTCTCTAGATTGGTGAGATAATGATATTTTGATTGGAAGTGCATTACATCTGTATAACAACTGGGAGAGTGACCATTTTCACTATGTTGCTTCTTCCTATCCATCAATAAGGAATGTCTTTCCATTCTCTGAAATCCTATGATTTCTTTTTTCAGAGTACTGTGATTTTCCCTATATAGATATTTTACCTCCTTTGCTAGACTGATTCCTAAGTATCTCACTTTTTTTGGATGCTATTGTGAAGAGTGTTGTTTTTCTTATTTCCTTCTCAGTGAGTTCATTGCTTCTGTACAGTAATGTTGCTGATTTTTTAAAATTTTATTTTGAAAAGAACAAAATCAAATGAGAAAGAAAACATAACAGGGCCATTCAAAACAAAAGGATGGACACAGCAAATGATTAAAACCACAATACAAGGTGATCTACAATGGTTACTATGATGTCTCTTTTTATCTTCAATAGAATTGTCTATATCATCAGGCATAGTAAAATTAACATAGCAGTACTTAACAATATCAATGAAAAAAAAACATGGCAGACATTATAGGACTTAAAAAGTAGGTAATAGTTAAACCAGAATGTATCCTAGTGAATCTTACCATCTTCAGAGTAGTTTCCTATATGCTCAGACTTGATACTATCAAACATAACAGATTTGAGTAAAATCAGTCAAGACAAGAGAGCAATATAACAAACCAGTTTCAAATAAGGTCAGTGGTAATAAGACAGTATAGGTAATATAGACCTTGAAATTAAGTTAATAGGAAGTTAAGGATGGTCACCATAGTATATCCTGCTATTTTTGGAATAACTCTGTGTCCTCAAATCTAGTACAAGTAGACAAACTGGAACAGAATATAATAAAACTAAACAGAGTGATGGGAACAATGTGGGTTTTAAATCATGATACACTGTTAAAAATGTCCTATGCCTTCCTTTTTTATACAATTCCTCCCCTTTCACTTTCACAGGATGCATGTACATTTTGGGTCCCACTAACTCCTTTAGTTTTTAGATTAGAGAGGCAACCCACTATTTACCTAAATGGTTCTGAACCTTTCTACCCCTGAGCTTGATCTTACATTATATTCCTTTATCTACTAAAGCCTCAAGGTTTTCCTTCCGTATAGCTGAGTGATTCTCCACTGCACAAAATGTCATGTCTTTCCAACCTATCTGCAGTTGCTGGACTAGCTACCCCTGTTTCTCTCTAGTTCCCTGTCACATAGAGCATTATTTTCTCATCTTTGACTTTCAGTCCATAAACCCTCTTTCAGGTTGATTATATTTCCTATACAGAGCATCTGGATTACCCCTAACTCCTGATGAATTCTGCCTGTGTTTCTTTTTGTTAGTGTATAAAGGCCATCTATATTAGAGATTATAGCCAACCTTCTCTGCCCCATCTCTGCTATGCTATTTTTCTGCCATTGGTTGTCTCCTTTCCCCTTCATTCTACTATCTTCCCCATTCATTGAGGCTTCTTTGCCACTGTTCCTGAAACCCTGGAGTTTTTTCCTCTCTCTCTCTCTCCAGAATGTCCTTCAGTATTTTTTGTAGGGTTGGCTTGGTGGTAGGAACACCCCCAGTTCCTCTTTGTCATGGAAGCATCTTTTTTCTCCATTAATTTTGAGAGATAGTTTTGCAGGGTACATCAATCTGGTTTGGAGGTTATTTTCTTTCAGGGCTTGGAATACTTCACTCCAAGATCTTCTTGATTTAATGGTTTGTGTCTAGAAGTCTGTTGTGATTTTGATGGGTTTCCCTTTATAGGTGATATGTTTCTTTTCTCTCACAGCTTTTAATATTCTGTTCTTGTGATGAATTTCTGAGATCTCGACTATTATATGTCTGGGTGTAGATCTATTTTGGTTATAGCTGGCTGGAGTTCTGTATGCCTCATATATCTGAATATCATTTCCTTTTCCTGTGCTTGGGAAGTTTTCCTTGATTCTTTCTGTGAATAACCTTTGTATTTCATTTGTGTTTACCTCTGCTTCTTCACTCATATTTTTTATTCTTAAGTTATAGATCCTCTTGTCATTATAGATCCTTCTTGCCTTTGTATTATTACTTCCTGATTCTTTGTTATTTTTAAGAGATCTTTGCTTTCATGATCACACAATGCAAACCTGTCTTCACGTTTTGATAGTCTATCTTTAGTTTCTTTCAAGCAGTTTTGCCAGCTTTCAGTGGAGTTTTTAATTTCCTGGTAATCTCTTTGAATCTGTTTCATGTATTCTAGATTTTTTTATATTCTTCATCAAAGGTTTCCCTTCTTTTTCTGTGCCCCTCCATTCTTCCATCTGTGTCTTTTTGAGAGGTACTTAGCATTTCTTTTATTAATCTTCCTATATCTTGCTTTACTTGCATTAGTATTTCTATTTTGAGTTCCTCTATAACATCACAAAGATATTTCTTTATGTCAGCTGAATCTGTTTCCGATACTGCAGGTTTGCTGCCCTCAGTGTCTTCTGTTTACCCCTCCTGGACCCATATGATTTGGGTTAGTGGCTGGAGACTTTTTTTTGTTTTTTTCTCTTGTCATGTTTCTGGTTTCTTTCAGACAAGTGTATAGTGGAGGTCCCAGACCCTTTCTGTATTGGTTAAGATTGCTCTAAAGTGTGCTGGCTAGGGGTTGCTGCCCTCTCCAATTTGCTGTTGATCACTGAGGTACAAGCAGGGGTGGTGTAGGCTGGCACCTCTCTTCTGAGCCAGTCAACCACTGGGAGTCTTCAGCACATTAGTGTGTGCCATGCAGATGGAACCAATTCAGGACAGCTTCAGGGGCAACTCCATCCCTGGCTATTGGATCCCACACAGGAAGGGAATCCAGTCCAAACAGTTCCCACCAATCTGTTCTGTGCCAGAAGTGGCCAACTGAAGCCACTACAGTTCCAAGTTCAGGTCCGTCCAGCCTAATTCCAATATGTTGCCTAGCCGGTCACCCTATCTTGTGGGTGGACCAAACTCCAAGCACTCACTGCAGGCCAGTACAGATCTCCACACCACCTCCACACTCTGCCATGATGCGTCCTCCTTCTGAGGTCCTTAGGTACACAAACACCAGACCCCAGTGAAACTGCAAGTAGTCAGATCCCAGCCATGCCCTGCACACCATGGGATGAGCTCCAGTGAGAGCATGTCTGTATTTCTTTTCTTTTTTTTCTTTTTCTTTGTCCTTAGTTTCTTCCTGGATCATGAGAATCCCTCTGCTTTTGTCTGTTCTTTGCCATAGTGTTAAATTCTAGCATCTGAGCTGTTTCTCTCAGAGAGGCTCTTTACCTTGCTGCTTATCAATCTGCCATCTTCCCAGCCTCTCTGATGTTATTGATTTTTGAGTATTGACTTTGTTTCCAGCATCAATAGATGCAGAAAAAGTTTTTGATAAAGTACAACACTCACTCATAATAAAAAGCCTACAGAAAATTGGAATAGACTATCTCAATCTGATAAAAGCTATCTATGACAAACAAACAGCCAACATCATATTAAATGAACAAAAACTGAAAACTTTAATGCTAAAATCAGGAACAAGACAAGAATATCCAGCATCACCACTTCTATTCAATATAGTTCTGGAATGTTAGCCAGAACTTTTAGACAAGAGAAAGAAAATAAAAGGAATAGGATAGGAAAGGAAGAAGTTAAATTATCATTATTTGCAGATGACTTGATACTCTAAATAGAAGGCCACCAAAACCACAGTGAAAGACTTCTAGATGTAAAAAACCAAATTCAGTAATGTAGCTGGAATGGATAAAAAATAATGAGATATCTTTATAAAATGAAGTATTTCTCAGCTATGAAGAAGGATAAACTTGACAATTTATAGATAAGTGGATGAAACTTGAGACCATACACATCAGTGAAGTAAATCAAACTCATTTGTGTAAATATCACATTGTCTCCTTATCGCAAAAAAACAGAAAGAGTTATAAGATTCAAAAGAAGTAATAGGCATTGTGAAAATGAAAGGAAAAGAAAGTGCTCAAAAGGAAATCATTTCTGAAGTAGGAAAAAGGAGAAAAAGAAGTGAAAAGATTACATATATATAATATATATATAATGCATATTATGTATATATAATATGTATAATATGTATAATAACATGTATATATCTACATACATATATACATGTATGTATGTACGTATACAATATAGATAACATTACTATTAATCTCTGAAAGTTCATCAAAAAGAACAGTTCATGCTTTAACTGCTTGATCATTTGATCATTTTTCATTCTTAAATCTTGTAATACGAACAACTACTTCTAAACTAACAACATGCAATATATTAACTGCTTTCAATTTTCTACTTTTGTGGGGAATTCTGTATTGTTTCTATCCTTTTGTTTTGTTTTTGTTTTATTTTTTTAAATAAAAATAATGAATGCTATTTTTACACCTCTGGCATGACTCAAACAAGAGACAATACTTTCTTCTAATTTGAATATTAAATATGCCTGAGCAGAAGAAACTGTTTGTGATCATTCTGTTCTTCAACTTACTTCTGAAAGCAACATTTTCACTTCAGAAACACCTACATATAATATGTTGTGCTAGGCATATTTGAAAGATAGGTGAGTAATGTGCCAAATTCTTTTCAGTTTTATACTCCTTGGATATTAAGGATCCTTACTTGGAGACAATGACTTAGCTTTTGATATGATCTATATTGTATAAATTTTCATTCCAGTGTGGTTTTTCTCCATACCCTCAAGGAAGGAACATGGAGAAATCCAAATTCAAAGATCTTACTGGATACCTACTAGTCTGTTATCACTTGGTCATACTCACATGCAATTGTATGTTGACATAATTGTTCATATCTTGTCACATGTATTTGGTAATCTCCATAAAAACCCACAGACAGAGCTCTGAGTGATCAGTGCTTGCAGAGCCCAAGGACTGGACATTCCTGATAGGTTCTGTGGACAGCAAGAGCACTGAAGCTCCCTCAAAATTCCACTGTATTTGGCAACGTTCTATTTGTATCCTTTATAACTTCTTTAAAAATAAACCAACATACTAGGTAAGTGAATATTTCTCTTCATTCTATGATCACCGCCATTTAATTACATTAAAGTTGAAGAACAACTAAAGAAACTTGGGTTTTGTAATGGATATCTAAAATGATTGGGAGGTTTCAGACAGTGAGCCCTCAAAGTGTGGAACACAACTGTGTCAGGCCATGGCACTAAACATATTGCAATCACAGATGAAATCCATTTGTGCCTCAGTTACGTACCTCACTGCTGAGACAAACACCCAATGTATAAAGGTAAATGAGGAAGCTTTATTTAGCTCACAGTTCCTGGAGAGTTCTGCTCAGAGTTGCATGGCACTAGGGCAAAGTGGAATGGCAGAGAGGCATCACAGGAGACAAATAGTCCACAGCAAGCAAGCAGGCAAAAGCAAGCAAAAGACAACCCTAGTTTCTTCTCTTATATATTATGTAGACTACTCAGGGTGAGCAGCCCACATACCCTTTATCCTAGTGCCTTTGATTCTAGCATTGCAACATGAACAGATTTCAGCATCAGACATTGGCAGCCACATCTGCAAAGTACCATCTATAACTACGTGAGTATGGTATGGTGGGAAGTCATAACAAAGTCTGAGAGTACAAGGGACAAACTGAGCAAATTCCCTTCTCTGACACTACAAGAAGTTTTTGTGTCCTGTGCTTAATGAACTTTTTTATTCTTAAACCCTCTCCAGAGTCACCTACAATCACACCTACTTCTCACTGTTCCCTGATCTCTACATTGGCCATGACAGGCTGGAGCTGCCTAGTGACAGGAGCAGGAGGTTTCCTAGGCCAGTGGATTGTCCACTTGTTGGTGCAGGAGGAGGGGCTGCAGGAGGTCAGAGCCCTGGACAAGGTCTTCAGACCAGACACCAAGGAAGAATTCTCTAGTAAGTGAACTGGAAGTTTCATGGTAAGGATCTATTCTACAGCCTATGCAAGTGTGGGAGAGGATGCTTTTTAAAATAAATACACGAAACGTGGAGGAAT
Organism: Dolichotis patagonum; assembly: GCA_004027295.1. NCBI lineage: Eukaryota > Metazoa > Chordata > Mammalia > Rodentia > Caviidae > Dolichotis > Dolichotis patagonum. Next base: position 15,673 of record PVJX010037233.1, read on the forward strand.
GAGGCATCTCCCATGTCCATATGCATCAGAAAGAACTGAGGATGTACAGGATTAGAGATCTTGCATAACTGTTGGAAGACTGGTTTCTAGACTTGTTAATGAACACTTGTTCTCTATCTCAGTCAATATTCATGTTCTTTGTATCCCTACTGAGAAAAACCACAGTAAGAAAGACTGAAACATATTAAAGGAAACTACTCTTCATACTGTGGGAGTATGATGATGAGAAAACTCAAGAACACATTTCATCTCGCAGTTTCAGGTTTTGAGGAAAGTTTCACATATCTTAAGGCCTGTGATTATGCCTAATAGAAAATTCTATACAATTAATTGAAATACTTTTTGAGTTTATTGGAGTTGAACAAAACCACAATGGCTGTCAAAACCCTTTGAGTGATCAAAATTGCAATGCTAATGATAGCAAACTAACCCTGGGCTTAAAATTGGTTCCACTGAAGTAGACACATGTTCCTCAGGCTCATGCCAAAGGTCAAAAGAGTATATGAGCATGCTGGTATTATTTAGATTCATATCAGGATGCTAAGAAAATATGGTGAGAGTAGGAACATAATTCTCAGGTTTAGGCTATGATAATCCAAAACAATGGTGAGAACAGCAGGCTCTTTGATCTCCAACAACCAGAGGTATCTTCTCTTTTCTGGGCCCAACACCAGCATGCCTCCCACACTGTGTATCTCTGACCTATGCCCAACTCAGTAATATTCTGGGTAACCATAGGCAACCTCTTGTCCACTGAGCCTCTCTACTTTTCATCTAGAAATCACACATCACTTGTCTCACCTGCAGCTTGTTAATCTACTCAAGTTTCTAGGTAAGCAACTGTCTTCCAACACCTGCTGAGGACCATTAAGCCTGGGGCCTCAGGCATGAGTCCTCTGCTCTCTTAGTTGCCTTGAAAATCACTGTTCCCTTTCTTTTAGGGTATGAATAGACAGCATTTTAGGTGAAGGTAAGATAAAGGAAATACAAGTAAAGCTGCTTAGGGATATTTTTATGAGAAAGAGAGAGAATGAATACATAAGTACTTTTACAAATTCACTGTAGTACACACAGGTGAGGAGCAGCATGACAAACATTCCCTACCTGGGAGCATCATACATTCTGTTTTTTTTAATTTGAAAGAGAATAAAACAAAAGGGGGCAGTACAGAGCAGATCAGAAGAGGACAACATAGGCAACACAGTACTTTACATTCAGTCAACTGGACATCAACAGTAGCTAACACCATATCTCTTACTCTGCTATAGTTGAGCATAGTTTCAAATACAATAATATCAAACATAACACAATAGTATAAAGCCATGCATAGAGTGAAAGAATTACAGGGCTTTCTGAACCGAATAACAGAAAATGTTCAATGGGTACTGTAATATCTCATTTTTGATAAAAAAGAA
>PVJX010037234.1:0-17021 GCA_004027295.1 Dolichotis patagonum
AGTTCTGAGAGTTGGACCCTCAATCATGAATTTTAGGAGTACACACAATTCATTCGGTCTTCACCACTAGGATTCTGCTCCTAGATCCCTGGACTTGCTTCTGAAGTTCAAGCTGCCCACATGATCACAGTGATTGTACAATACCAACGGGCTGGAGATCTGAGATCTTGGCTTGCAGATGGCTCTCTACACATTATTCTTATAAAAGTGTCTTTCTGCACCTTCAAGCAGAAAGACACTTTTTAAATTTCATTTACTTTTAATACTGAGACTGGAACTTAGGACCTTGGGCTTCCAAGGCAGGCACGTGGACACTGAGCTATACTCTTGACCCTAGTATTTTCTTCTTAACAAGGCATTCATCAGACTGGATTCGGACTCATTCAATCTACCTCATTTTACTTGAATGAGTCTTTCAAGATGGTTGGACAAAACAAAATTATACTCTCAGGTACGGGGAACAAGGACAACCAGACTTACAATAAGAGCGGTACACCTCAGCGCATATGACATATCTATTCGCTTGCCTCCTCAAAACACGCTTAGCTAAAGTGTCTGAATATCAAACTTAGCACAACCTTATTTCAATTTGACAAATCCATTGGTGACAGTCTCACTGTTTAAATAGTTTTGGATTCATCTGTGTGATAATAGCAGTAATATATTTCCTATGTCTTCATTGTCCTAACGCAAGATACTACAGTCTTCTACTCCAGTTTGTATGGATGTGTGTTTTCCTTTTCCTAGTTCTGACCTAATCCTCACAAGCATCCATGTTAGACCTAGCATCAGGACTTTTCAAGTAGTTGAACTCTTCCAATATCTGTCTAAATTTAGATACCCTATCAATTCCTTCTAGAAAATTTTATCTTATGGATAGAAACTTCTCTCACTGTATGTTCTTTGTCCCTGATGTATTTCAGTATTGATATTTGCTGTTTGCTTGTTTGAAATTTCTTCAGTTACTTAGCAATTGAGGAAATATGAACAACTTCTTAAGGAGAGCATGAATGGATTACCTCACTCACTGAAAATCTATTGAGTCTCAGAAAAATAATGTTTGGGCAGATTCCTGGTAGGTAGGTCTTCACTTTTGAAAGCTTTCAAATACTGTCTTTTTTGATATTTCTCCTTCACCTTTTTTACTATTAATTTGCATAGTCCCACAATATGGTCATGTGAGGAATACAAGATTATTTACATCTCTATCATGTGCAAGAACCTTGCTAGTGATTCTGAAGCAACCCAGAATATGGGACTTTCACGTGGAGTGTTCTCAAATAGCTTAGCACCAAGAATCCATCAGCAAGAGAATTTCTGGCTTTCAGGAATACTGTTTAGTGCACTGTATGTTGTGGTTACATTCTCATCTTAAACACCATGGACTTTGTAGGTCTTATAGAACTGTAGTCAGTGCTATTCCGATTTGCTCTATGTTCATATTTAATCTAAGGATTCTCAAACCATTTCAAAGTTTTATCCATTTGGGAACCTAAGCATTTGTTTTGTGTAGTAAGTCTCTCATTCTATTGCTTTTATGATCAGGAAATGATTGAATAGCTTTATAACTTCAAACACTTTAGTCCTGTTTGTGAAAGGAAAGTTTTCTGAGTTCCTCGGTTCGTCACTTCCGGAGTCACAAACTGATACAATAACTGCATAATTTTTATTATTTTATGGTTTTTGTTTGTAGGGGAGGATTTTCTGCATTCCTGATGCAATTCCTGAACCTGTGGGTATTGACAAGTCAAGTAGAATCCTTGAATAATTAATTTGTCACATTTCACTAAGGAAATGTAGGCCTTCTACCTAACAGAGTGCCTGGCCCACAAGCACAAGGTCCTGAGCTTGATTCTCAGTACCATAAATAAATAAATAAATAAATAAATAAATAAATAAGAGAGACACTGTCTAATACTGGTAAATAATTTTCCATTGTATCCATGGAAAAAGCAATAGTTCCATATCACAAGATAATGACTCTTTCATAGCTAGAACTTCTTTATCTTGACATTATGGCATTTAATTATATTCTTCAGTATCTGAGCTTTCAAATATACACTAGTACTTGAATCATCCTCAGTAGAAAATAATTTAACAGAAAGACATAAAATGAACATGTGAGAGTGAATTTTCATCACTCATAATATTAAAATAAAGATAGGTATGCACTAAGTACATTTGTTCACAAGCGTGGTTTAGTTCTGACATTTCTGTGTTGATATTTTTGTCAAGTAGTTCTCTTTATGGGAGTGGAGTGGTACAGTTCCCTCTATAATTTTCTTAGTGCCTATTTTATTTTTCAGGTCTGTTAATTTTTGTTTTGCGTGGTTAAGTGCTCTGTTATTTGGTGCGTATATACTTATGATTGCTACTTCATTATCTTAAAGTTTTCCCTTCACAAGTATGTAGTGACCTACTTTCTCTTAATCAGTCTTGGTTTGAAGTTCACATGGTCTACCAATGGAATAGTTATAGCTGCCTTTTTTCTGTTTTCCTTTCAAATGAAGTATTTTTTTTCATCCTTTGACTTTCAGTGTACCTATTTCTTTTTTAATTAAATGTGCTTCCTGTAAGCAATATATTATTGGATCTTGCTTCTTGACACATTCTGCCAGGCTATTTCTTTTGATTGGTGAATTGAGGCCATTTACACTGATAGTTCTCAGTGATACATGCACCTACTCATATTATTTTCCTGTTGTTATTTTCCTGTCTTTTTCCCCCTGTTTAATTGTTTTCCCTGCCTGGTGGCTTCATTCTATTCATATTCTTTGGATGGAGGTATATCATTACAGTACAAATACCCTACAATGTACATGATCATCACGTATTTTTAAATTTTACCAGTAGGACTGGAGATATACTATGTGGCACAGCACCTGCCTGGCAAGTACAAGGTCATGAGCTCAATTCCAGTTACCAAAAAGAAAATAAGAATAACACTGATTATAATAATAATTTGTACACAATAATCTTAAATAAAAAATGAAGATAAAATGGAAGAAATACTGTCATGTAAGAGGAAAAAGAGACAGGACTAAATAAAGCATTCATTCTTTGTAAACTTAAAAAAAGATGAAATTGAATTGAGAATCTTTTATTGCACTTTTCCTGGGATGAATTTTTAAAAATCTTATACTGTTATGAATGAGATATAATAAAACACGACCATATGAAAACTGAATGATAGAAAGATTTTCAGAGGTGTACAAAACCACAGCACACTTTCCACACTCACTATATATCCATTTCCCAATAACATATCTTCCATATTTCACAAAAGCAGATTTCAGTTTTTGAACATAACTATAATGATGATATGCTACACATCTTTGTTAAACTTAAATCCCCATATGCGTTCTTGTATTTTCTTGAATTCACTCATTCACCTTAAATTACTTTATGTACCTGTACAGTAGATTTTACAGATCACTCCAATTTGTATGCAAGACCTTTTTAATGGCAAGAGGCCCGTTTTATCCCATTAAATGTTCACTTTCACTTTATTCTAATGTTGTAGTGTTAAAACAAATTTGAGTATTTTAGTACAAGTTTGGGCAAACACAGAGCTGTCACAATTCTTTGGAAGATACACAAGTATATCCTGTGTAAAAAGCCACCTGTACAATTTAGTATTCCAGGCATGTGCATGTGAGAATTTCGGTAGCACCAAATCTCTGTAATGTCATCACGAACGCACATCATCGTGGTGGGCATCACAGGAAGCATGAAGTCATATCTAATGCAAGTTGTACCTCAAACTTCCTGAAGCAGTGAAGACATAGAACACAATGTTATTTAAAATTCTCTTGCCATTTTGCTCTATAATATTTGTACCAATCATAACTGATTTGTCTTCTCATTCTTGGGTTTCAGGGTTCTATGAATACAATACAGGTGAGAGAGGAACAGTGGGTCCAAATGGGCAACATAAGTTGGTTCTCCTAAACACAGGGCAGTAGCAGTGACCATTGATGTCCAAACTAATTGAGGAAGAGACCAAGGAATCAGAGAGCAGTTTAATTTCAGGACTACAATCTTACCTTACAGCACAGACTGGGTGATAAGAAAACAGACAAAGAAAGACCTTAGATCAGTCTGTTGGAAGCCATCTAAGAATAATCTCCTTCCATTATTGTATTAAATGGGGAAAAAGTGGAAAGTCTCCACAATCACGAGTAAGACAAGGTTGCCCACTGTCACCACTTCTATTCACAGAGTCTTGCGAACATTAACCAGAGCCATCAGATCAAACAAAAAAAAATATCAGTGATGAGTGTAGGAAAGAACAAACACAGAGTACCATTATTTGCCAGTGTGATTGTCATCCATTTACAAACCCAAAACAAGCCAGCAAAAGACAGATACGTAACAGGCTATAAGATAAACACACAAAAAAAATAATAATGTTCCTCTACACTAATGATAGACTCATCAAGAAGGAAATTAGAAAAAAACAATACTATTCATAATAACATCAAAAATTTATATATTTAGGAATTAATGTAATCAGAGAAGGTTGATATATCTATAACAAAATTATATCACTGTGATAGAGGAAACCATGGAAGGCATTAAAAGTGAAAAGATATCCTCTGCTTCTTGATAGACAGGATCAGTATAATCCAACTAGCCATACTTCAAGAATTTATGCAGATTTAACACAATCCCAAGCAAACATGAACAGCATTTGTCTCAGAGCCAGAGAAAATAAATTGAAAATTCATATGGAATAGGAAGGTATCCAGGAAGGGATCCAGTTAAAGTAATGCTGGAGAAAATAGTCTAATTAAGGGGATTCACAATCCCAGAGTTGAAGTTATATTATAAAGCTAATGTGATCAAAACAACATGGCACTGTCACCAAAACATATTGATATGTGGAACAGAATACATGAATCAAAACAGCCTTAGGATAGTCTGACATCTGATCTTTGGCAAAGATGTGCAAAGTAAACAGAGGATGAAAATAACTTACTTAAAAATGATACCGGGAATATCGGCTCTCTGCATGCATAAGATTGAGTTTACACTCATGTACCTAATCATGTCTTACAACAAATGATAATGGATCAAAGATCTAAATATTATATACAAACATGTAACCCACTGGAAGATAAAACATGCAGAACTCTTGGAAGCATTGACAAAGGGAAAGACGTCATGTACAGCCCAATGACACAAAAGTAATACTGAAAATGAACAAATGGTATGAACAAATAAAAAATCTTCTCCCTGGAAAGGCAAAAAAGCAATGGGAAAACCTACGTCAAGATTTCCTTGGGCAAAGTGCTAACATCTAGAATATATGTAGTGAATTAAGAAATATTAGATTCATAAAGAATGGTCTAATTAAAAAAGAAGCAAATTAAATAAATAAATTTTTCCTTGAAACAGAAATAGTGTGGAATAGAGCCTGTCTGACAAACGCAAGGTTCTGAGTTTGATTCCTGGTTTCAGAAAAGTCAATTGATACATGAAAAAATTTTTCAACATGCATGGCTATTAGAGAGATACAAAGTAAAATACCATTATGATAGTGCATGATAGTTCATTACTCCATAAGGAAAGAGTGTCATCAAAAACTAAACAATAACAAATAGTAGTTGTGATGCAGAAAAAATGGAACACTTTTACATTGCTGATAAGAATGTAAACTATTACAACTGCTATGGAAATAAGTGCGGAGATTCCTCAAAAATGTAAAAGCAGAAATACTATTTGACCTACTCATTCTCCTCCCATTTACCATCCCAAAACAACTAAAGACATGACATTACATGAATACTCACATGCGGGTATGTAAAAATACATAAACATGATTATAACACCCCAATTCATGATAGATCAATCTTGAAAAAGGTGTATATGCTCATCAAAAAATGAATGGTTAAAGAAAATGTGACTTTTCTACACAAATGCAGTAATTGTCGAAAAGAAGGACAAGCCTGAGGCATTCCTAGGAAAATAGAGGCAACTGGAGACCACAGTATTCAATGGATTAAGTCAATATAATATAAATAATAATTCAATATGATATAAATAACTTAACAAGTCATCATATTATAAATATATAAAATACATATGTCAATATAAAATCAAATTTTGCATTTTTTCTCTCATATGTATATGAGAGGAAGGAGAGAGGGAGAGAGGTAACTAGGAGGCTGAAAGATGTTTTCCAAGAAGATACAATCTAAAGATAGAATCATGGAGAAGGAGCAAGGGAAAAACCATGGAAAAAGAACAACCGAAGATGAATATGATGAAGTTATAACTTTTGTAAATGGGAAAGGGTCTGAAAATTGGAAAGAGCATGGAGGGAAGTGAAGGACAGCAGACTGGAAAAAGAGAATTAAGAATACTATATAGATGTACTCAAAGCCCGCAAAGATATTAACCCCATTGTGCCACATGCACGTACTAAAATTGAAATATTGTGAACAAATTACACTTGATCAGAGTAAGTAACATTTTAAAGTAATGACAAGATAAGTGTTTCCAGTCATTTGTTGAGTAGCTTTGCTTCTGATTTCATCCACAGATATTGTCCTGTGTTTCTGCTTTTGTTGTTTGTGATGTGTTGTCACATGTTTATGTCAGCGTTTTCAGAGGAAGTTCTCATTTTGCATGACTTTTTTTTTTAATTTTATGTAAAGAGAAAAAAAAAGCAATACAGAAGAATGGGTAGAAACAATACAAAACCTCAAAAAAAAACCCATAAATCACTAGTTGACAAACCACATACTGTCCTCCCAGAAATAGCTGTTCATGTTACAAAAGTAAGGCATACAGAGTGAACACACACTGAGGCTGCAAACAGTTACAAAAAAACAGGATGGAATAAAGCCAATGGAGACAGTATAGTGAAATTGGCACAGAACATCACAGCAGGTCACCAGGACAACAGTAACAGGCAACATTGTATACCTCGTTGTCTTCACAATAGTTGTTCTTCTACTAGGTACAGCAAAATCAAAGCAATACACAGCATTATAGAACACATCGACACAGAGTATTGAATAGAGCAACACCGTTAATCAGTACAAAGCAAAACAGCGATAAAAATATCTGCCTTTAGAGATAGTAGAAGGAAACTCCCCGACTTGCTGTACCAAATATGGTCACCTGCTAAGAGATACCCAGATCCCTGGATCCCAGTTGTTAACCGGGGTGGGGGGGGATGTGGTATCTTTGGTTCTAAGCCCGCACCCCAGTAGGCAGCAGGCTGCTTACTGGTTGGCTTGGCCCCCTAAGTTCTAGCATGGCGCGGATCTCAGGAGAGGCTCTTGCTTCTGGTTTCCCCGCCCTCCATTTTGCATGACTTAATCAAAATTACTTTTTTCTTTAAATTTTTGTGGAATTCATCAGTGGTGATATCCAGTGCTGGTGTTCCAGTGTGACAAATTTTTTTTTGTTTTTTTTTTCCTGTTTGTCTTGTAAATTGAAATTGAAAAGTTCAGGTTTTCCGCTGATCCATGAAGTTTTGTGAGCAGATTGTAGCACGTTTTTTATTTATCAGTCACTGTGAAATTCATTGGAATAAAAAAGATGATAATATTCTCTAAAGATGTTTTGTTTTTCTGTAGTGAATTGATAATAGTTTTCTTTTCAACTCTGATTTCCTGTATTTGAATACTCTCTCCATTATTTTTCTGAGTCTGTCAGTCTTTTGGAAAAGTCAGTTCCATTTCATTAATGCTGTTCACTTTTATCGTCAACCTCATTTACTTTTTTATTTGTATCGTTCTACTAAAGTTCAATTTAGCTGCATGCCTCCTTTTCTGCCTCTTGAGATGAAGTTGTAGGTTGCTTATCTGAAGTTTTTCTCCTTTTTACATCTTGGTATTGTTCGTTGTAAAATTGCCTGTTGGTACTGATGCTGTTATGCTATATAGTCTGCAGTATGTTTTCCATTTTTGCAATTTTTCTTTTAAAATTTATTCTACTATCAGATGTTTTTCTTGATTCATTGGTTTTGCAAGAGGAGATTGTTTAAGTTTCATGTATTTGACTACTTTGCAAGTTGTCCTTGTCATGATTTCTAACCCTATTTTGTTTAGTTCATGAACTGTACTCAATAAAATTTCTTTAAATTGTTCAAATCACAGGCACCTATTTTGTGGGCTTTGTAGGATCACTTCCAGAAGATTCCATGCAGTGATGAGAGAAACATTTACTGCCCAGATATTAAATGGAATTTTTGGTAAAAATCTCTTGGGTGATACCATCTCCTCTTAATTTAAAACAGGTGGTTCTTAGTTGAATTTTTGTCTTGATGAATTGTTTATTCAGTGTGGGGATTCAGTGTGATTATTCCTAAATATTTTTGAGTATTGTTGATCTAGTTGATCTCTCTGTTTATGTTTATTCATATATACCCTAAAGAATATAGATAGATAGATAGATAGATAGATAGATATAGATATACTCTTGGATTGTATGTGGAATTCCTCCTGCTGAATCTATTACAGACACTGACATCAGGTAGAAATATTCTAGGCAGTCAGACAGGGCTCAACCCTCAAAGGAATCAATGCAGAGATGAGAATATACTACAGATGTGATTGGAGGTGACTCTGTTGAAGGCCAGGCCTCAAGATAAAGACACAGTGGCCAGGCCTACATGTCTCCCTGAGGCCCAGGCACTGTACTGTCATTGCTATCACCTGGTCCAATAAACACTAGATAGACATCAGTCAGTCACCTAGATGGGTGACCAGGACCTCCTGACTCTTCTCCTCCACAAGAGTTCTTTTCTGCCCACACACACTTTCTACGTGACATGCTTCTCATTGGATCAACATTACTCAAGCAGGTGCAGTTATAATCTTATTAATCAGCCAGTTTCGTCCCACCTTATACCCACCTCATGATTTTATACCCACCTCGTTACTTTACTGTATAAACTTCTTTTGATGAGGGACTTATCAGCAGCTCACTTGGGCCCCCTCTGGTCTCTTAATAAATATTTCCTACTCTTCACCTTCATTTTTTGTTAGAATTGTTTACTCAGTCGTGGGGAACACAAACTCGGCATGTCTGATATTTAGCAGGATGGGAGGGATAATAGTTCTCCAATGTCACTTGAAGGTCTGATATCATCCCTACATCAAACTGACCTCATTGTTGTTATAGAATGGCCCACTTTCTGTCCTTTTATTGATATGGCTTCCACATGTTTTATATGGCATTAGTATCATCTCTCTGTTCCACTGGTGTGCTGTTATGTGGGATATCTATTTCCATTCCTTTACTTTTAGGGTTTGCATGTCATTGGACATGAATTTCATCCCTTCTAAGAAATATATGCTGCAGTCCTTTTTTTGTTCTTTCAATCACTCTGTGTCTCTTCATAGTTTAATCAAATTTCCTTTGCAACAATTATTTAGGACTAACTTTTACCTGCACATATTATGTATCTTGTTTTCTAGTTTACAGTGTTTTACTTTTTGTCTCAGTCATATTCTTCATGCATTACTTTACTGGTGTGCTTTCTTCTTATATGTCTATGTGCCATGTTTAGCAATATTTCATAATTGGAATTTGTTCAGTAAGACATTTTAGTTTACATCATTGAAACCATCTATATTCAGATTTTCTTGGGATTGTTCTTGACTGTTGATATTATTTACTTGTCTTTTAGGGGTCTTGAAATTATTGAAATCTCTGAAATGAATTATTGATAGGGCTTATATCTAGATGTCCCCTCAAAGCCTTCTATGATCATTGGTGAACTTTTATAAAAATAGCTGGATCCAAGATGTATGCATGTGAATTAACTGGATCAGGTCATTGATCAGTTTACAACATTTTTGGGGGGTGTCAGTGATGGGAAACCCTATCCTGAGTGTAGGTAGCATCCACCAATAAGATTGTAGCCTCAATGAAATGTGAAGAGACAGACATAAGACAGACTTCCTGTTTCCTGCCTGCCCTTCCATGGACTGTTTCTCCATTGTGAAGCCCCTCGGCCAGGCCACCCTGGCTTGCAAACAGCCAACTCTAGACTGAAACATCTACAAACACTTAGAGGAAGTAAACATTTCCTCCTCTCCTCTGTTAGCATTCGATATTTTGTCTCACAAATGAGAAAAAGAACCAAGACAACTATACAAATAGAAACTTTCAAAAGGATGCTGGCATCATGTTATTTCCCATTATTTTCACCAGGTATAGTATATGGATTATATCATAACCACCTCTCATGATTTAAAAAAATCTATCTTGCTGTTGAGCCTGAGACAAATGAAAGGAATTTTTCATTACTTCATGAAATTCACATCCACTATCATGTAGTTTAGATTTTCCTCTCTAACCACAACATACTCAGAAATTGTTTAATTGCTCTTCAATCTTAGGCCCACATCTTATAATTGATTCAAGTAGATATTGCCCTGCATAATAAATTGAATATTTGTGTCAGATATACGTTAGTTTCAAATGATGTCAATTTATTTAATTAACAAGGATACGAAAGCATCAAGTAATTATAGAAGAGGAGAAAAAGAAGGCCAGTATATTGGTTGATGATTTCTTAGGAAAGAAGACAGTACAATTGGAAAGCAAAGATGATTACACCTCCATATCGCAGATTCAGAGGTCTTGAAGACTTTATTGTTAGTACACTTTCCTCATTATCATCTGGGAAAATAAAAGAGAAAAAGTTAAAATGTTTCAGACTGACTTAATGATGAGAGTTCAGGAGAGTAGAAATGAAGGTAAAACCTATTGATGGGAACTTGACTGGGGATAACGTCATACACAAGTCACTTCCCAGGACTCTGGATACATATGAACTGTGTAGATTCTATAAGAACCGCGTTCATAGGAAAGCAATGATTTTACATGACTCTGTGGCTAAAGTCACCTTGACAATCTTTATGGTGTATATTAATATTGACAACTCATTGACAACTTATATAAATTTATGTCATAAATGACTTCTAGATTTTCATCTACAGTTACCAATAATTTTGGCACTGAGAAATTGATTTTTCACTCTGGAATTCATCAAGACGAATCACATTTCACAGTGCCAATGAGAATATTTTACGAAAGCCATTCTCTTTGTTCACAAGAGTAACAGCTGCTGTGGTTTCCCCTGGATCTGTGTTATGTTTCAGTTGATTTCTACACATGCAGTGTCCAAAACCACAATTTAAAGAAGGACTGTGTGGCCAAGATTATACGACAAACACTGTATTCCTCATAAAAGTTCACAAAACAGTAAATTCTGTGGACACGAGTATCATGTTTCTACTCACCCAAGTGATAGGTTTACTCTGGACAGGTGTCTGTAGCCAAAAATAAATCAAATAAATGAATAAATAAATAGGGAAAAGAACAGACAAAAAAGGGTCATTGTTGTTCTTCAATTGCCCAAAGGCTTTACAATAACACAGTAAATGAAGTATAATTTTTGGAGTTATGATACTGACTCAAAAATTCTACTGACTGTGTTTTCATTCCAAACTTGTTCTCATATTGTGGGGAGCTTTGGGGTGACTCTACCTGTTTTGATGACGCGTCTGATGTTTTCTGGGGGGATACCCTTTTCCTGAGCCGCCTTCACAAACTTCTGCTCTTCCTCAGGTGTTAGAAAGTTTCTTTTTGCTGCATTTCATGAAAGATAATGCAGAGCAGAGGTCCTCAGGAGGCTGCCTGCTCTGCAAAGCACTGCTTTGGTTTGACGTAGCAAATCCCACCATCTCCACCCTCCCACCTTCCGGCAGGGAATCTTTAGTGATAGATGGTGGAGTCCACATATTGAAGCTCTCTTTTCACTTCCCAGAACTACGGAGGACACTAAAGCTCATCTATTTTGTGAATCTTAATGTCCTCAAATCAGATGCGATCTGCAAACATATCCAAGAGGTGATAATAGCTATATCTAAAATCTGTGAATCTCTTCACACTATATTATCTCATTTTCCTCTAAGCTTTCCATCATTTTCCTGGTTTGTTGGATCCCTAGCCAAGGGACATGAGACAGTATTCTCAACTTCTCCCAAGTCAAGTAACTCCTATCAATTTAGCATCCAGCAACTGCAAAACAAATGAAGAAGATCTCTTTCATTTTTCCCTAACCAAGTTTCACCATCCTTTCACTAAAAGATAGGTGAGAACCAGCGAAGTGCCAATGTTTCTACTGCTCAGAGGTGAAGGTATCAGCAGTCAGTATCACTCAAATACTGAGAATCTTATAGCTGAGGAGCTGAATCTGATACACTGTTGCTTTACAGGGCAGCAAATTTACACTTTGTCGCTTGTACGATAATTGTGATAGACGAAAGTTTTCACAGTTGAAAGGAACACAGCCATGCCTATGACACTTTACTTAATCTTCTGAATTTGAAATGTCCCTCTGAATTTCCTTGGTGACACAGTCCAACCCTTGACTATCATTTTGTTAGCCAAGGCCAGTACCTATTGCTTCTCCAGAATATCTCTTATCTTTGCATTCCGTTTTTAGAGACGCAATGGAACACCAGTAAATTCATATATATTTACTTTCATAGACAATTTGTCAGCATTGCTGAATTGATGGAGGTTGAAAATGAAATTTCACATTGCAACACACTTTTATGCTAGTACAATTAATGAAATAATGTAAAAACATGGCTTCCTCTGGAATTTAAGACATATAGCAATGGGAGGTATATATTTAACTCTCAGAGAGTGCACTGCAGCACTTACCAACTATTACAACTTCTTTCGTTGTTTTTCCGTTTTCATCTGTATTGAAGTTACTTATTATGATGACATTATCACTGTTACAAAGAACTTGGAAAGTGTTTTCACCTGCATCTATGGTTGAAAGAGAAAATGTTTTTACGTGTGCCATAGAGTTATTTTTCCCAATTCTTTTCTTGTCCCTTACTTAAATCCTACTAGCATTCATTCTTCCTTCAACAACGGTCATTTTCACAAATCTTCCACCAACTTGTTAAAATACAGTGTGGCGTCTACAGCGATAAGGATTATTTTACATATTACCATGGGGAACATTTCCAGCCCTCAGATTTCACATTAGCGGACTGAATGGTGTTTCACGATGACAAAATTCTGGGTTTTAGATCCACAGATGGATGGTAGATGGAGGACTCTTGATCTTTGCATCCACATCATCAAAGTCAATTATTCAAGTGCCATGAATTTGTCACTTGCTTATCATGTCATCTCAATAGTTTACTGTAATTGCACGAATGTACACTACAGCATGTCGTATTAAAGTTAACATATGCTTAAAACTTACCGCTTTCTTTTGTAGTGGATAATAAAAAAGAGGTGACATGACTTGAAAATACTGGCCATACAGGTTACATACCTGCAATTTAATTCCATTTTACTGCTGTGTCATCATATTTTAATGAAAAAAACTTGTAAACACAGAATAGAAAATCATATTCGGCATTTCTGTACATGCAGTGAAATATCTGGCATCCGACATAATATTGCAGGACTCCTTTTTGAAAATTACTTGAAATCATAGACTTTTGAAATGTCATAATTTTTCTACCTGGTTTTAACTTTGACGCACGACAGGGACAATTCAGTTTGAAAATTTTATAACTAACTCTGAGCTTCATATTTAGTTTCATCATTCCATACCAATTCACTGGTCTGTTAAACGAATTTTGATAGCTAAAGAATTTATTTTTTCCAATGAAGAGAAAACGTGGTCGTAAATGCCCCCCAAGCAATAGCAATGTCTGAAAGAAAACTCATCATTTAAACTAGCTCGATCTAGTTTTGTATGCCTGAAAACCATATGTAATACAAGGTGTGGTGGAGACTTGTGGTGAATGATTAGTTTTAAAATGTACTAAACCCAAAGGCATATTGTCATGAATCTCTTTCAAAATCACCATTCCTTATTCAAACAGACATTTCCCATGATTCTTTACAGATTCTGGATCATTTCTGAATGGTCTCATTATTGAAGGTGCTTCCCACTTAGGTGGAAGAATATGTGGAATATTTCTGGTCATGAAAAATGGGATAAGAATTTTACAAGTGAGGGGTTTTGTTTCATACATTTTTTTTCTCCAACATATTAGAATTAATTGCATGTGAAAACTACAAAGTTTGAGGCACATTCTATATATCTCCTCCTTAATGTGGTGAACACTTTCAACCCTAAAATTTAGTGACAAAATCCATAATGGAAGGCACAGTGATGTGTCTTTTATTGCAATGACTTTTTAAAATTTATACACTGACCACATGTTTGACTCATGCCTAGCTCTTATTCTCTGAATTGTCCTGAGTGTTTATTTATACTTAATACTACATGCTTGGATCTAATGCAATATTGAAAGTATACTGGCATTGTATGATCCTGTGAATTGGCAAAAGTTCAGTGACCTTAGTAGATAATAGGATAAATTTTTCCGAGAATCTAGGTAGCTAAATTTTGAGGTTAGGATATGGCCATGAATTCACACACACACACACACACACACACACACACACACACACACACCTCTTAATTTAAGTCAAATAATCATCCTAAACACCAGGTACTCACAGTCTACAGTGTAAATACTGTCTTCATCTCTTCTTGTTCCAACAATAGTGGACTCTGTGCATACCCCATTTTCCCTGAAATGCAAACCAAAAGAACTCTTGTTACTTGTGCATGCTTTCCTGCACCCCTAGGATGTGCAAAATTTATGATGCATTTGATTTGCTGCTGAAGACATTAAAGTATTTCACAGTTAACACTCTTTCCATAGCTCCACTTCATAAAGGCTTCACTACTCGACTGCATAGCTGCTCAAAAGAGGTGATAAGGGACTGTCTGGTGAGCCAGTTTCCTGATGAGCTGCTGGGCTCTCTTGTTTTGCCAGTTTCCTGCCAGTCCCAGTGGTCTGTACCACTGTCATTTCCTTAGCTCCGACCTTGATTGTGACAGACAGAAATGTCTGTAGACCTCATGTCACAGCTGTCATGGGATTTGGAAGTGTAGGATCCCAAATAGCAAAGAGGATGTTTGCTGTATTATTCTGATTAACTTATTTTACTGTCCCACAGGTCACTTTTCTGCTTTTCTTAAAAATGTGTTCTGGTTGGTATTGAGGACAGGGTCCTTACTCCCTAAGCTACTCTTCAACTTATAATTCATGTAATCATTATTACCGGGAGCATGCCAAGAGCTGCAGAATGGAATGGTAACAGAGTCAAAGAAAGACAGGATACATGACCAATGGACAGATGTACAGATAAATATTATGGACAGGTACTGATGCCGTAGGATGAATATGATCATTAGGTATGTAAAAATGTACCAATAAGATGAACTGTTATAAGATAAATACACATACCAAGGCCAACTCTGTTTGCAGGTGCCAATTGCAAGTGCATCTTTATATCTCAAAGTTATAGGCCAAGTTTGTCTTCCTCATTATATATTTTCATGCTAAAAAAACCAGACAACCTAGAAAGGGTTGTATGGTTTCGATTGGGGTGAATTTTGCTTACTTGGTGAAAAACCTCATGGAGATCTTCTTGCATCCCTCAATGCATTCTAGCTGTCGGACATAGGCTCTTAGTTCTCCATTCTCATCGATCTTCTCTACATTGTCAGCTGCTATGGCGATGGTGCGCCAATTCCCAGTGATCTACAAAGGAAGGGTTCCACTGGCAAGGTGGGTGAATTTCTTTCTTAGTTTCTCCCTAACGTCATCATAATTATGGCACCCACTTCAGGTCAGCAGACAAATGTAAATCCGTTCTGACTCCTCATTACTGAATTTTGATCCCTCACACTTAAAAATCATGCAAGAATGCAGAGCCCTGAGTTGGATCCAGAAAAAATGCATGAAATAATTAAATGCGTGTCTTTGTATAGTGGAAACACTGACTCGTCACTTAGTATTTCATCTGCGTATGAATCTCGTGGGGAGATGGAAAAGATTCAGACATCAACAGATTCTTTTAGGAGGGTAGACCTACATGGAACAAAATGATGATAAACGCTGCCATACCTATGAAAATAAGAGGAAAACACACACACATGCACACGCACACACATGCACACACAGGAGAAACTCATTCAAGACGGGCTTAGCCATATTACCTTTGAATAGTCAATTTTGTCGGCACAAGTAAATCCAACTGCAAGAGCAAGGAGGAGAATCTGTACCATGTTGGAACTGCGTTTCCTCTGGCAGAAGAGCAGGGCAGGTGAGCTACTGAGGGGAATCTGAGCTGATGCCTCTGTTATAGCCCTGCCCTGCTGACACGGCTTCTTGTCTACCAGATGGTTCCTCCTCTGACCTTAAGCTGCAAAATTTCCTGGTTGGCAGAGACAGAGTTGTTTCATGACATTGTGTTTCACTGTTGATGAGATTACCATCAAGAGATGAATAATATTACCTGAATAGCTGGTATTTCTGGCATGTGAAGGAGAACAAAAATATGTAAGTGACATTTCAAAGAGCTTTGAGCTATTTTGCCTTACATCTAAAGAGTACAAGTGAAAGATGAAGCAGAAAATATATACCAATAATGTTTGTATTACTTCTTCAGCTTCCAGGGAGAATGTTTACACTTATGTTCTAGTAGGAAAAAACAGCATGATCTGATTTCATCAATTAAAACACAAAATGGGATTTACCATTATCTAGACATTGCACAGAAGAGTCTGTTTCGAGACTCATTTTTAAGCCGGCTTTTATAGCAGACTGTTTCAGTAGCAGAGATAACTGGGAACCAAAGCAGAAGATTCACAGGTTCAAGTCCACTCTTGAGCATTTAATGAGTTAGTTGGTTCTTGACTCAATATCATTAAAGATACATGCAAAATTGTTGGTGATATATTTTAGTGCTAAAGACCTGAGTTCAGTTTCCTATACTAAAATATAAATATATTACTGGAGTAAAATGAAAGTAATTTGTAAAAAGCAGTGATTCCTTTCCTGCAGTAGAGTATAATTCTGTCTCTCCTGGTGTTGACAGCCAATCTTTTGCAAACTGTTCTCTAAAAGTTTCAAGGGACATTCAAGCCAAAT
>PVJX010037235.1:0-17088 GCA_004027295.1 Dolichotis patagonum
TCCAGCCCAGATTGATGTATCCTGCAAAACTCTCTCTAGAAATTAATGGAGAAACAAGATGCTTCCATGACAAAGAGGAACTAGGAGAATTTGTGACCACCAGTCCAACCCTACAAAAAATACTGAAGGACATTCTAGGGAGAGAGAACAAGAATATGAGCATTTCAGGAACAGTGGCAGAGAGGCCTCAGTGAACAGGGCAGATAGTGGAATGGAACAGAAAAATAGACAACTAATGCCAGAAAAACAGAATAGCAGAAATAAGGCAGAGAGGATTGGCTGAAATCTCTAGTACAGATGGCCTTGAAATATTAACAGAGAGAAACACAGGCAGAGTAGATCAGGATATAGGGTCCATTGAGCTGCTCTATATAGGGAGGCAGTGGGACCCAAAACAAGCAGCGCACCCCATGGGAGTAAAAGGGGAGGAATTGTCTAAAAAAGGGAGGCAGAGGATTTTGTTAATTGGCTAACAAGATTTAAAATTTACATTATTCTCACCACTCTGCTTGGATGGATTACATGCTGTTCCAGTTTGTCTACTTACACTAGACTTGAGGACATGGTCAGCTATTCCAAAAATAAGAGGACATATTACAGTAATCATCCCTAATTTTCCTATCAACTTAATCTTAAGCCCTTTATAACTTATACTGTCTTATTATGACTGATCTTATTTGAATCTGGTTAGGTTGCTACTTTGTATTGACTGATTTTATTTAAATCTGTTATGATTGATAGCATCAAGTCTAAGAGTATAGGCAACTACACTGAAGATGACAAGATTCACTAAGATACCCACTCTGGTTTGATTATTACTTGCTTTTGAAGTCTTATAATATCTCTAATGCTTCATTTTTATTAATGCTGTTATATACCGCTGAGACATCATGGTAACCATTGTAGATCACCTTGTATTGTGGTTTTATGTGACTTTTTTGCCTCATGCTTTTCTAGGAATTGTTTTGTTTTATCTTTGCTTTGTTTTGTTTTTACCTCTAACACAGAAAAGATAGATATACATGTAGAAACTCATGCATATGTAGAGCTTATAAACAGTTTACAAGAACCAACTATATAACACATGTTGAAATGAACAACTACTTTGAAGAAAAAGAGACACTACAATACCCAGTGCTGATTCCATAATGTCATGATGTGAAGTCCAGCAAAACTATCACTTTTTGTTCAAAGTGATTTTATCTTACTTTGTCTTGTTTAAGTTCAACACACATGAAGGTATGGACAGCTGTTTTGAGGCGAATGCGAGACACTATGACAGCCATTCTTGGCTTCTCTAATGTCTGGTCTTGAAGACCTGAAATGCCCTCCTCGTCCTGCTCAGATCAATTCCATACTAGGTTGTTTCATCTGAATTCCCTGTATGTGACAATATGGACAACTATTTGGAAGAAAGCAAGAGTCAATACGATAGAGAGTGAATATCTCAGATTGTCTAGTTTTGAAATTTATGTCTCTTACATTGCTTTCTTGTGATCCACTTTGTTATGTTTTGTTGTGTTTAATTTTACCCTTTTGATATAATTGCATGTATATTTGAGTGGGTAAGATGGATGACCATACTGTTGTTTTTGTCAGATCGTGGAGCAGAACTGTTAACAGTCTCACTGTTTGAATGTCTACTTTACATGTTTTAACTTTGTAATTTGAACAACTATTTCCAAGAAGTCAGTATGTAGTTTGTCAAGTAATAATTTCTTAGGATTTTTTTTGTTGTTCTTTTCCTTTTTTCCTTGGAATTCTATATTGTTGCTACCCTCTATTGTGTTTTGTTTTGTTTTTTCTCTTTAAATAAAATTAAAAAAAAAAAGAAAAGTCCTTGCTGCCCTTTTCCCTGGTTATGTGATCAGGTGTCCAGATCAGAGTCAAGAGATGAGTCCATGGAAAGAATAGGGAGGAAACAGGGCAAGACAACAGTGAGTATTTGAAGTCTTGTCAGATAAGGCCATTTCTCTCCTGCTAGTGCTAGCATCCACAAGACTGATGTGCAGAATACATGTGTATAGAAGGCTCTGAGCTACTGGAAATTTTATCTAAAGACTTCTATGGAAACCTACATTTCCTAAGGCTAAACTTGACTTTTGTTGAATTGTTCGTCAACGATTACAGTCATACTTAAGTTCTTGAATTTAATCCTTTCCATGATTCTGATTACAAAACAAATTGGATGAGAACCAAATCAAATTTCCCCATAAGGTCAACATTAAACCTAACCATTGAATTTTATTTGGTGCCAGTCCAACTGGGTTTGTGACCAGAATGATGGAAAGAATTAAGCTCATGAACTGAGGTGCCACTGTAATAGAATCGTATCTTCTTTTCCAATGGCAGATGCACCAACAAAATGACCAACCTGATCATGAACAATGCCACCACTGCGGGAAGAAGCTCCAGGAAGAAAGTGTTTGTCCTAAGAAAGGACCACAGCTATTGTAAACTGAACATAGCATGCAGTTTCACTCTAAAAGTGACTCCTTCCACATGGCAGGATAGAGTTGGAGAGGAAATCCAGTGCAATACCTGCCATATCAGAGTAGGGGTACAAGCAGGGGCCATTGGGGAAGGGGCTAATTGTTTAACACTGAACCACAGAAGAACCGCAGAAGGACTTCTCTTCAAGGTATTCAGTGTTAATATACCACAGTGACTAAATGAAAAACAGCCACGGGAGACTTTTGTGAAGAAAGTTACAAACAGAGGGGCCCCTGAAGGAGGGAGTGATGCCACACAAACCCACAGGCAATAAAGCAATCCAGGGAAAAGTGTGACTTCTAGATTTCAACAGCACAGATACTAGAAAGAAACCATTCATTCAAACACAAAAGAAATGTTCTGGAAATTGTTTTTTAGAGGGTTAGGATTCCCTTTTACCCTTTTAAATTTTTTTCTCTTATGTTCTCTTTTTTTGCTTAATCTTGCTGTTTGTTTCTTTTTATTGTTTGTTCTTTTCTGTTACTTTCATCTAATTCTATTAATTTCCTTTTATCCTTAACAGGATCCTTTAACTCATTTTTCTCTTCTCCCTCTCTTCTGTTAATTCTTCAACTTTTACTTTTTTCATTCTCTTGTTTCCCATGCCCTCTGTTACTAGTGTAACTATTAAGCTTTATTAATCTTTAGATAGTTATACTATCACTTTTGAATACATTTCTATTGTTAGTGGAGGTTTTAGTTGTTGTATTTGGTATATGTTTACTATATGTCAATATCCAGTTTGTTTTAAGGTTTATATTATAATTGTAGGTTTCTTTTCTATGGTTAAGGTAGTAGATTATTGGTTATTACTGTATGTCACTATCCAATTTGTCTTTGATGCTATTATTGTGCTGATAGTGTTGTTATCACCAGAATAGCATAGTTGTTGCTATTAATTGGTTTTTTCTATATGCCAATATCTGGATTGCATTTGTGTCCTTAAGGGCACTGAAGTCCATCCCTGCAGAAATGACAGCTGAGCCAGTAACACTGTAGGATCACCCCCACCCAAATTAATGGAGGTAGTCAGATCTTGGGACACAGGCAAATGCCTACAATAAGCTACACCAAGAGTGTTTCACTGAAAAGCAGACACTAACTAAAGAGATCTCCATACTAGCAAAAAAGTCTCCACTGTAATTAACCCACAAACAGTATCACATGCACACACACACACACATACACACACACACACACACACACACCAATAGAAACACAAAAACACAAGGAAACAAATGGCCTCCCTAAACTCCCAGCTCCTCCAAAGCTGATTCATGGGTCACCAAGAGAGGGAATCAAAGCCACATGGGCGAGTCATTTGAAAACATGAAAGAATAGATTAAAAAATCAAAACAGCAAGGTGCTTGGCAAGTTCAAAGGAGATATAACTAGATAATGGACATAAAGGAAACAATGAGCAAGTTTATAAAAGACACTAAAAGATGCTAACTGAACTAAACAAAACAATGCAAAACATGAATGACCACATTAGCAAAGAATCAGAATCCATGAAAAGGTACTAAAAAAGGAATCCAGGAGATTAAAAATTCTATTTAAAGTATAGGCAGCAAGAGAGATCAGTGTGAGGAGACAGAGTCAGAACTACAAGATAGAGCTGATGTTGACTTATTACTCAGAGATACCTTAAAGACAACATGAAAAATAGATCCATTACAAGCTGGTGGTGGTGGGACATGCCTGTAATCCCAGCACTTGGCAGGCTGAGGCAGGAGGACTGATGCAAGTTCGAGGCTAGCCTGGTATACAAAAAGAATTCAAGACCAGCCTGACCTGCACAGTAAGACCCTGCCTCAAAAAGACAAAAAAAAGGGGTGGGGGTCCAACAAGTGCTAGAGGATCCAAAAAGACTAGTTTAAGATTAATTTGAATTTGTAAAAAAAAAATCAGCAGACAGCACAAATGGCATTAAAACACCTGTTTACAGGAATAATAGCAGAAAGTTTCAAAATATGAGGGAAAAAAATAAGACATAGATAAATGAGTCTTGTAGAATTCCAAATGACCAGAAAAGAACCTTTCTAAGATACACACTAGTCAAAATTGTAGAAGTCCAACACAGGACAAAATTATACACTGTTAGAGAAAAATAATGAATCACTTATAAAGGTAAATCCATTAGAATTACTGCATTTTGCAACATAAAATTTAAAGGCCAGGAAAGCTTAAAGTGAAGCATTTTGTCTTAGTTATTTTTTACTAGTCACTGATACAAGATACCTGATGCCCAAAGTTGGGAAAGGAAAGGTTTATTTTGTATAGTTTTTGGAGGTTTTAGTCTATATTTAGTTGGCTCTAAGGCAGGGTGGCATGGCGGGGCCGCAGTTTACGGTGGCTGCAAACAGCAAGGCGGAAACCAGCAAAAGAGAGAGACACATCTTTTTTCTGCCATTACATCACATCCTGGCTCTACCCCCTAGGAGGGTGTAGCACTGACACCATCAATGTAAGCACTAGACAATGAACCAGTTACAAATATACAATGCAAATACATGAGGTCTGGGGGCCACCAACATAAACCATGACACATTTCAAGACATAAAGGAAAATAACTTCTAGCCTAGACTTATGTATCCTACAAAACCACCTTTCAAAATTGATGGGGAAATTAGATCTTTCCATGACAAAGAGCACCTAAAGAAATTCATGACCACCAAAGTAGCACTCAAAAAATTCTCAAGAATACTTTCATAAAAGACAATAATGTCAACAAGTCTACTGGGATGAATAAACACATCAGATAAGGTGAATAGTTACACAGGGGTGGTGGGGGGAGTCAATAAATAGGAAAATAATGCAATATCAAGATTAAATCAATACATTTCAGGAGTAACTCTCCATGTGAATGGTCTCTGCTTCCCAATCAAAACACACAGATTGGGAGAATGGATAAAAGTATAAAACCTAATGGTATGTAGTACAGAAAAAACACATTTAATTCAAAAATAAATTCATAGATCAAAAATCAAAGTATGAGAAACAGTACTCTGTACAACAGGAGCCTGAAAATTAGGAGTAGTTTCCTATTTTTCAGACAGGTACACTTAAAGCCAAAACTGACCAGAACAAGAAAGGTGGTCACTACATATTTTAAGGGAACAATTCAACTAGAGGAGATAACAAATATAAAGATGTATGCATTGAAAATTCCAATACTCTAAAAAAAGAGATTAAAGAGGATATCGGAAAATGGAAAAATATCCCTTGCTCATGAATAGGAAAAAACAAACATAGTGAAAACTAGCCCTACTCCCAAAACTGCTATAAAGATTTAATGCAATCTGTATCAAAATACCACTACCATACCTCATAGATCTAGAGAAAACATTCCTAAAATTCATTTGAACCACAAGAGACCTATAATAGCAAAAGCAGTTCTGGGGAATAAAGGCAAGGCAAGGGGCATCTCAATACCACACCTGAAATTATGTTATAAAGCTACTGTGATAAAAATCAGCATGGTATTGGCAAAGAAAACAGGCCTGAGGATCAGTAGAACACAAAAGAATTTGTAGGCACAACTCCAAACATACTTGATCATCTTATCATTGACAAAGGAGCCAAATAGTTTCACTGGAAGAAAGATAGTCTCTTTAATAAATGGTGCTGGTCCTTCCTCCAATGTGAGCCAAGAGGAGAACCAGAGAACAGCCTGAGATCCGAGATCCAGCCACAGCCATGGTGAAACCCAGGAGCCTGCACAAAGAAGCAATTCACCTGCCCTCTTGGTAAGCGCCTTCCTCTGGTGTGAGCCAGGAGGAGACCCAGTAGTGTCTCTTGAGCTTACCAGTGTGCGGGCTTGGAATCAAACATCCCAAACCTCTCCCCCCACCCCACCCCATTAGCAACTAGGGACAGAGGTCTGAGCATCTCTTGGCAGGATGACTGTATGCAACATAGCAAATATGGGGGGTTTCCTCAATCTTCTCTTTGAAAGCAAGTATTGTTTTCAGTTTTGTTTTCATTATGATTAATTGCTTTACTCTATTCAATATTCTCTTTTGATTGATTTTATAATGTTCTGCCTTTGGTTTGATTTTTCTATACTTAATTGACTAGACAACTATTGTGAAGATAATGAGATATACTATGGTACCTATTACTGTTATCCCGGTAACCTGCTGTGAAGTTCTGTACCAAAGTCACTGCACTGTCTCAATTGGCTTTGTTCTGTCTTGTACTGTTGTGTTTCTACTACTTTCAAAATTAAAAAAATTTTTAAATATGGTGCTGGAAAAACTGGCTGTCCACATGGCAAAGACTAAAAATAGACCCATGTCTATCACCATGCACTAAAGTCAAAATGAGTTAAGGATCTAAATATTAAAATCAAAACACTAAATCTACTGGAAAAGAAGAGAGGTAAAAATCTCAAAGATAATAGGTGTAAGGGGCCGGGGGTTTAGCTCAGCAGCGTAAGTGCCTGCCTGGCAAATGCTAGGTCGTGAGTTCAACCCCCCAGTACCAAAAAAAAAAAAAAAAATAGGTGTAGGTAGAGACTTCACACTGCAAGAAAAATATTACAAAAGTCAACAAATGGGATCTCATGTTATTAAAAATCTTTTGCACAACAAAAGAAATGCTCAACAGGGTGAAAAGACAATACACAGAATGGGAAAAAATTATAGCCAGTTGTCCCTCAGATAAAAAAACATATCTAGAACATATAAAGAAAAAATCAGACTCCCCAAATTCAAAGACCCAATCCAAAAATGGATAGCTGAGATAAATACACACTTCTCATATGAAGAAATGCAAATGGCAAATAAATACATGAAAAAATGTTCAACATCTTTGGTCACTCAAGAGATGAAAATAAAAACAACCCTGGAGATTCCATCTCACGCCAGAAAGAATGGCAATCATTAAGAAATAACAAATGTGGAGGAGCTGTGGGGAAAAAAAGGAACCCTTCTCTACTGTTGGTGGGAGTGTAGACTGATGTAACTAGTATGGAAATCATTGTGGAGATTCCTCAGGAAACTAGGATTGGCAGTCCCATTTAGCCCAGCTATTCGCTTTCTAAATATCTTCCCAAAAGAATTAAAAACATCATACCCACAGTGGTATATGTACACCCATGGTTAAAGCAGCACAATTTGTAATACCTAAATCTTTGAAAAAAACCAAATGCCCATCAATTGAGGAATGAATAAAAAAGATGTATTTTTTTAATATAATGGAGTACTATCAGCCATAAAGAAGGATAAACTTGAGACTTTTATAGGTAAATGGATGCAACTCGAGAACATACTCATAAGTGAAATAAATCAGAACAATATGTGTCTCACTAGTGTGAGAAACTGAATGAGTAAATAAGATCCAAAATGTATAATAGATATTGTGAATTGGGAAGAAACTGTTAAAAAAAATCTGTGATGGGAAAAAGGGGCAAGGAAGAAAGGAATAAAGAAAAAATATATACACAAGATAGTTAAGACAGTTATACAGTTACTTTCTCTTTTTTCATTGAAAAAAAGATTTGTGCTAATATTGTTTGGACAAGATATCATGCCTATATCTTGTAGTCTGAATAACTACTATGAAGACAACAACACGCAATGTATCGATTATTGTAACTCTACTAACCTCTTTTGAAACTCTGTTTTATTGCTATTTTTTTCACTTTAAAAAAAAAAAGGTTATATGGGCTGTACCATGTAGGTTTCCTGGGCATCCTACTTTAGCTGGCAATGTGTAGGTAGTTTCACAGGAATTCCCATTGATTAACCAGTGATAGACGAGGGGAAAAGGCAAGGTTGTCAGATGTACGAGGGATAGACAGTTGTGTAGATCTGGCATCTCAGAAGGAGACAGGATGGGAATAAGATGAGAGACAGGGTTAAAGTCAGGACCAAGGCAATAGTTATCATGAGGGCTTTTATGAAGAGTCTATAACTACAAGAGATGAGAAATGAATAGATAAGAGAGATGTGATGGAGATAGGAGGCCCTGTAGATTATGGGGTGGGGGATACAGTGTGAGTGGTGCATGACCAGTAATTTTTAGAGCTATTATAAGCATTAAGCCTGCAATAGAAGCCACTTGTTGGCAGGGGGGCCAACACAAGTTTGGACAGGAAAGCAATGGGGTCAAGTTGTTTAGACAGGAAAGCAACTGGGCATGGACTTGGAACAGCTACTGCACAGCCATCATGTTTTATGGCAGCTTCTTTAGGGCCTAGAATGAAGAGTGATGAAAGTCTTTATAATCTAAAAAGCTCAGCTGGGTCTCCTTTTGTAATCTTGCACAAGGTTTTAGTGAGTAGAGCAAGACCAGGAATGGAAGTATCCTGCCGCCCTAAGAAAGGGAAGAAGTTATTGTTTAATGTGGGATTGGACTCTGAGAGATTATTAGGACATGAATTTGAGGAAGGGTTTAGGTGTGTTTGTGTAGAATAATGCCCAGATAAGTGACAGAAGAGGAGAGTTGAGATTGGGATGGAGACACATGGCAGCCCTTTGCATCTAAGTATTGTAAGAGTAAAGAGTATCCTACCTGGAAGATTTGTAAGAGGGGCTGCAGAGGAGGATATTTTCTACATATTGTATGAGGTGGGAAATGCACAGGTGGAAGGAGAGCAAATCATGGGTGAAGACCTGGCTGAAATAGTGAGGGCTGTCTCAGAAGCCCTTGAGCAACATGGTCTGGTTAACTGTTGGGACTGATGAGTGTCAGGGTCTATCAAGGTAAAGAAGAAGAGAGGCTGTGGGGAGCAATGTTAGTAACGAGGGTATCCTTTAAATCTAAGACTGAATAATGAGTAGTGGAGAGAGGAGTGGAAGATAGAAGTATGTATGGCTTGGGTACTACAGGATATACAAGAAGGACTACCTGGTTGATAATGAAAAAATCTTGCACTAATCTGTAAGTGACCTCTGCTTTTTGGGCAGGAATACTTTGGGTTATAGGAAGAATTAGTAAAAACCAAACAAAAATGTTGGAACAGGTAAGAGATAATCATTTTTTAGTTCTGCCAGGGCTTGATCAGAGACAGAATATTGGCTCTGAGAGGGATAGAGGTGATCTGGCTCTAATGGGGATGGTGAGAGGTGTTTGAGAGCCAGGGAAGGAGAGGAGGTATCCTAGGCCCTAGAATTTAGATTTCGGGTTGTAATGGGGGCTTTGGCCCAGAGCAGAGAGGGAAAGAAGAGAGGAGAGAGATAAGTGGGACAAACACCAGGAATGGTGAGAGTGGCAGACAGTCTGATTAGGATATGTTGTCCAAGGAGGGGAATGGAGCATGTCAGGATGAGCAGGAAATAGTGGGAGAAACACTGCTGGCCTAACTGATACCAAATTGGAGAAGTTTAGAAGGCCTTTGTCATTAATTGTCACAAGAGTAATTTGAGCCAATGAGATTGGTCTTTGGAAGGAAGGTAAAGTGGAGTGGCGGGCCTCAATGTCTATTAGGAATGGAATGGGTGTGCCAGCCACTGTAAGAGTTACCCAGAGTTTGGCATCTGAGATGTTTCATGGGACCCCTAAGGCTTCCTGGTACAGTTAGTCTTCAGCTCTGAGGAGGAGCCAGCTGAGGGTCCCTGGGGACCTCTAGCATAAGTTATAATTAATTTTAACCATAACAGTCATGATTAAGGAAAGGTGCATTGGTAACAAGACCAATAATCAAGAGATCTATATTACTATTTTTTTAATTTTTGAGAGACAGTGAGAAAGTCTGATCTAAAATTTCTCTGTCTCTGAAGCTTGCAGGTCAAATTTATATTCATTACCTAGAAACTACAATTTACAAATCAGTAAAGGCACATCTATCAGTTTTTACATGCATGTGAAAGACAAGAGAGGCTGAACTAACAAAGGGGGTCCTGTGAGCTGTTTAGGTAATACTGATCTAATGGAAAATAAATCATGTAATAAGTAGGCATAGAAAGACCAAGAACTTTTCTGGTAGGTGAGATCTGGGTATCTTGGTTGCCTGATGTCTACCTAGACTTTATTAGGCTAGCATTGTCATTTCTCTCATCCCTTGAGGTGTATGCAGGCCTGGTCCTTTTGTTGTTATCTTAAGGCCTGATCTTCAACTGATGTGTCTCAGACCATCTCAGCTGTAGTGCGTGCATGTGTGTGTGTGTGTGTGTGCATGTGTGTATGTGTGTGTGTGTTCTCTGACTCTCGGAGGGCCCAGTCCTATGTGACTATATATAATATTTTTATTTAATTTATCTATCTATATTTCCCCCTCTGAAGAGATTTTTGAACTGCATGAGGAGGAAGAGGGAGGTGATCATACTGGTTTCTTCAGGCTGAAGGAGGTCTCTAGCTATAATTGGCAGTCATAGATACTCTTCAGATGGGCTAAGGCCCTTGACAGAGGTCAGGTGTTTTTGTGTTGGGTAGGCATATAGCTTTAAGTCTGGATGAGGCAAGGCCAAAAAAAACAGTTAAGCAAGTATGGGCTAAACAGTAAGATCAACAAGACTATCAAGAATATAACCAATAAATGTTTTAACTAGGAAGACCCAGCAATAGCCTTCCACAAAGAGGATAAGGAGAAGGCCTAGGGAATTTCAGAATCTGATATGGCTCTAACCTGTCATCTAATATCTTGAATAGCCGTTGAGGTATTAGTTGAAAGATCAGGAATGTACACACAGCATTTAGTTTTTATAATGACACAAATCTCCCGTGTGTTGCTGTTAGAATGTTTAATGCCATCTAATTTTGGATGAGTTGCATTATTAATTTTATGTTTATTTAGAAGGGGAGAGACTAGTTGAGGTATCCTCTACAGTGAATAATCACCACTTTGGAGGGCATAAGGATGGATGATAAAAGTTTATCTATCTTTCTCGATTATAATTTTCTGTTTTTTTGATTATTATACTTTTTTGATTATACTTTTAAGACCAAGTTAAAATGAGGCCTGTGTTAATCAACATTGACCTCTCACTGTAAGCCTCTTTAGAACCATGCGCAGAGCCTCTCAGCTCCTCTGTCAGTGTCAGCTGCCAAGATGGAATAGTCTTGCTTGACCATGTTGCTTTCTGTGAAACCATGGGAGATTTTTTTCCTCTTGGTGACCCTCCAAGAGAAGCTACCAGGAGGTAGCTTCTACTGAAGGACATTTGGGGATCTGCTGGATAGAAACACTGTACATTTGTTAATTTCTGTCGTCTGGGATTCAGCAATCCCTGCTCAGAGACTGACTGACTCATCAAAGTTGCAGGATCCTGTAAAAAATGTTCTCTTATGTCCTGGGTCTCTGCTGACCTTGAAGAGCCAGGATCAAAATGTTGACTGCTTTTTTTTAGCCCAGTTATCTCTCTAGTTTGGTCTATAAACTTTAGTTATTGAACACCCAGAAGGGAAGATCAGTTATATCAGTCCTAGTTAGCATATGTAAATCACAAATATAAATTATTATTTGATAGCTGTTATCCCCCTATTAAAGGCAAACAGTTGTAAGCTTTGTTAATTTGACTCCCTGGAGGGAAGAGTAGCCTTTAGGCAAGGGGTTAAAAATTAACTTTTGGAAAGTTGGGAAAAAACTGGGGTTTCTAACTTATTAGGTTAGGAATGCAGGTGGAAACAATACATAAGTGAATATTTTCTGCTGATTACTGACTCAGGGCTATCAGGAGGTAGCTTCTACTGAAGGACATTTGGGGATCTGCTGGATAGTTGCCCCAGCTGTGACCCCTCAGTTGTCCTTTCAGTTTTCACTAATTCTGTGTATTCAGATATCTGTCTCCAGAAAGGAATCCAGTTGCCTGTCTGGTCAACATTCCACTGGCCATTGTTTTCAGTGGGAATGGGGATTTACCAGGGGATTCACTGGAGAAATCTATCCTCTGCTTTGAGAGTGGCAGCTGCTCTAAACGTGATTACTAGCTGGCAAAGTAATCACTGTTTGGTTTTAGCATTCTGTAAAAGACAGATTAAAGCCTGAGCTGAATATAGATGAGACTTTATTTTTTTAAAAAAAAGGCCACTTCACAGAATTTTATATCAAAATCTACTAACATTACTTCTTAGTACTGTTGAAGATAAGATTAAAAACCACAGCAGTCACAAGTCAAATAGGTCAAGCAAGTCTAAAGCAACATATTTAAAACAGGAGTACAAGACTTTGTCAACAAAAGTAAAGTATCCCTTTAAAGAATAATCATAGTCATTTTAAGAAAATAACAGACTAATGGCATAAAGTAATTTACAAAAGGTATGAGCCGTGGCAAACAAAGACAGCAATTATGATTGCCTAATATAATGCAGCAATCAAGAAACAAAAATGAACTTTTATCTCCTGTTAATTGTCTCTTATCTCACAAAATGGAAAAATCAAAAGTATCGTGCTCTGGTCACCAAGAGCCATTGTCCAGTAACTAGCTGGGCCATGCTGTGTTAGAGAAAAGATCAGCCATTTGGGCTTCAGATTGGAAGAAAGGCAGAGAGATTTGAGATTTTGCAGGAGACAGGTTAGGGAGGACTTTAGAGGAAAGGAAGATGGACTGTTCTCTACTGGCATACAGAAAGAAATGTGGGAGAGTGGCTGAATCTCTTGGTGGACATCTTCAATTGGGACCCAAAGCCATGAAATGAGAGTGAATGTGCAAGGAAAATGTGTTTGTGCTTGGTCATAGCAACCAAAAAAATAAAGAACCTACAAAATGGGGGAAAATTTTGTCAGCTATTTCATATGCTTTCCTGGAAATGCTTTTTGAGATCAGCCTTGGAGTTTAAAAAGCCCAAAAAGCAAGGTGAGCCTCTCTCTTAACTTCAAGGAGAAAAACAAAAGACAGGCAAGAGGGAAAAAGAATGAGAGAGATTGGAAGGCTTACCCAGTCTGAAACACTTAGTGAGATAAAGAAATGGCATGAGTCAGAGAACAGTAGACACCACACCAAGCTTGTGTAAAGGCAACATGGCATGAATTATATTGTGCCTTGGTGCAGGCAGAAAAAGGGCGAAAAGGCCACCTGTGGGGGTGCAGAGAAAAATGGAGCTTTTGTAGGGTTTGGACAAAGGAGTCAAGTGAGGCAATCAGCCTCGGTCAGAGATCTCAGGTGAGAAGATCCAAGCAAACATCTGCAGTCAAAGTTCTCCAGTGCCTCGGTGGTCAAAGTTCTCAGGGCATGTGGTATAAATGTGTAGATGCTTTCAGATTCCTGGTGCTTGGAAGATTTTGTGTTCTGTCTTACCTTTTTTTTTTTATGACATCCTGTCCAGTGTTCGGTGAGGGCAGAAGTACCAGTGGGTTTTCTCTGAAAACAATGCTGCTGCTGACAAACAAGCTGGGTGCTGGCAAAGTCATGCCCTAGTTCAGCCTGATGTAAACAGCACTAGAAATTTGACTATCCACAAAAAAATGAATCAAATCTATATATCTCACCATGTACTAAACTAAAAGCAAAATGAATCAAGACCTAAATGTTAAAACAGAAACACAATTTGCTGGAGGATAAGTTAGATAGATATAACTTTTGAAGACACAGATATAAGCAAAAACTTTCTGAACACAACTGCAGTGGCCCAAGAAATAGTAGCAAGAGTCAATAAAATAATTATATCAAATAAAAAAGCTTCTGCATACCAGAACAAACAACCAACTAAGTAAAGAACCTACAAAATGGGAAAAAAATTTTTGTCAGCTATTTCTTTTACATG
The DNA here is from genome assembly GCA_004027295.1 of Dolichotis patagonum. Classification (NCBI taxonomy): domain Eukaryota; kingdom Metazoa; phylum Chordata; class Mammalia; order Rodentia; family Caviidae; genus Dolichotis; species Dolichotis patagonum. The sequence goes on from PVJX010037235.1 coordinate 14,140, forward strand.
GGACTAACATCCAGAATATATAAATAACTCAAAAAAACCAGGCTCCCAATACAAGAGAACCAATTAAAATGGGCAACTGAAATGAAGACACTTCTCAGAAAAAGAAGTACAAATGGGCAACATATACATGAAAAAATGTTCAACATCTCTGGCCATTAGAAAAATGCAAATTAAAACATTGAGATTCCCTGTTACTCCTGAAAGAATGTCTATACCTAGGAAATCAAATAGTAACAAGTGCTGATGAAGCTATGAAGAAAAAGAACCCTTTTACATTGTTCGTGGGAATGTAAACTAATATAATCACTATGGAAATTAGCATAGAGATTCCTCACAAAGCTAAAACTAGAAATTTTATTTGACCCAGCTATTCCTCTTCTGAGTATCTTCCCAAAAGAGTTAAATACATCATTTTACAGTGATACATGCAATACCCATGTTCATAGCAGCACAGTTCACAATAGCTGTATCTTGGGAAAGGCCTATTTATCCATCAACAGATGAATGAAGAAAATGTGGTATTTATACACAATAATTTGCTACTCTTCTATAAAGAAAGATAAATTTGAGTCATTTGTAGGAAAGTGGATGCACTTCTAGAGTGTAGTAATAAGTGATGTATCAAGCACACAAGCTTAAATATCACATGGCTTTTCTTACATGAAAAACTCAAAATATAAATAAAGAACAAAATAAAATAGAAAGTATGAAATAGATCTTTCCCAAACAGGAAAGAGATCAAGAGTTGGATGGAGGAGAGGGAGAGGAAGGAGAAAAGATGAAAAAAGGAATTAAGATGTGTTATGTACCTGCACCAACTCTCTATGAGAAGTGTGATCATTATGTAAACATGTGCTGATAAGAAATAAAAACTGAAAAAAATTGGACTGAGAACCTGATCTTATAGACTAATCTTTAGTTCACAAATTCCACACATTGTTTGCTGAACTACAAGAGTCTGCTTGTCATGGGTCAGCAATGAATGGTAACAGACACTGTCAGCACTTATCATAAAAGTCATCCTGGCCACTCAAAGGAATCTTGGTGGTTGTGTGGAAGCCAGGAGACAGGAGACTCTAGGCAGATAGGCCATAGGTCCTAAATAGATAACTTAAGTAAACCAAAGGCAGGGCCTAAGTGAATTAGCCTACCAGAACATAATATTAGGATCTAATGAAATGCAAGAGACAAGAGAACAGGTCTTTAACCAAATGGGAGACCTTGGAGGAAGTAAAATACAAATAAAGCAGCTTGCTTTCCAGACATTAAAGGCCTACCTGCAACCAGGAGTCTCCCTGCTTTCTATTACTATAGACAGCTAAGCTAGGCAGAAACATTATAGGCAGGCAGTTAGGGCTGGGCCCTTGAGAGAGCCAGAACAAAGGTGAAACACATCTCAACTATCTTGTATACTTTCTCAAAGGACAAACACCGGGTTTAATGAAGCCTAGATAGACATCAGTCACCCTAGTATATGACCAACACCTCCAGAACCATCATTTCCTAGAAATAACATTTCCTTTGTTCTTTCCACACACCTTGTTACTGACTTGTTCCCCCATTGGTTCACTATTACCTAGGTGTCTATACTTGCACCCTTATTGATTAATCATAGATGTAACCCACATTGTATCCACATAGAATGGGTATTGCTCTATAAAATTTTCCTGTAAAGGCCAACCAGCCAGCTTTTCTGGTAAGCAGTGCAAGCCACGTGGCTTCCAGGAAGAGAAAAGTCAACACCTTCCGTGAGCCTCCTGGCACAGGGAATGAAAATCAAACCCCACTTCACCCACCATAAGCAACCCTCTGGTTCTGAGGACAGGCTGAGTTGACAGCAACTAAGGCACATAAAGCAACTAAATGCTGGTTGACTTTGCAGCCTTGGGGCCAGTGGTCTGAGCATCTCTTGGGAGGATGACAGTATGTAATATAGCAAATATGGGGAATTTTCTTCTATCTTGTCTTTGAAACCCAATATTGTTCTGTTTTGCTTTGTTCTGATTGTTTTACTTTATTCAATATTCTATTTTGATTGTTTTTATTCTGTTTTGGTTTTGATTTTGCTATATCTGATAGAATGGACCACAGTTGTGAAGATAACAAGATCCAGCTGTTGTTGGTTGCCTAGTATCCTGCTTTGAAGTTCTATACCAATTTTGCTGCTTTGTTTTGATTGGCTTTGTTCTTTTTTGTTATTTGTATTTTACTATCTTTAAAATGAAAATTAATTTACTGGAAAAAAAATTTTCCCATAAACGTACGGTCCAGGGCAACCCATTCAGGCCCCTCCTGTTCCTCTGAAAGGAGCTTTCTCTCTCAATAAAGATTTCCTACTCTTAACCTCCATTGTTCCTAGAACACAAACTCAGAATGTAAGACCTCAATTTGGGAGATACAATATTTCTCTTTTATCATATCTGGAGGCTCTGATATCACTCCTGTAACACTGTCATGTGCACTGGTCCCAAAACCTCTATAAAAACCCAATAGACCTAAATACCTACAGTGTCCACCTTACAGAACACCCCTCTCGGAATAGCGGAGAGCTTCTCTTTCATTTTTTTGAATAAATACATACTTGGCCATTCCTCACCACTTGCTATTTTGTTGGCTTCAAACTTCATTGCCCAAAACAAAGACCTGAGTTACAGTATAATCTTTTATCATCTAGTGAACTTCTTAGTGTTTTTTTTTTTATTTAAAAGAGAATAAAACTAAAGGGGGCAGTACAGAGTAGATCAGAAGAAGACAACATAGGCAACACAGTACTTTAAGTCAACTGGACATCAACAGTATCTAACACCATATCTCTTACTCTGCTATAGTTGAGCATAGTTTCAATTACAATAATATCAAACATAACACAATAGTATAAAGCCATGCATATAGTGAAAGAATTCCAGGGCTTTCTGAACCGAATAACAGAAAATGATCAATGGGTATTAT
>PVJX010037236.1:0-17087 GCA_004027295.1 Dolichotis patagonum
CTTCCAGCGAGCATGTTTGGCCCCTTTATCAAAGATGAGGTGGTTCAGTGAGTTTGCAGTTGTGGTTGTATCTTCCAATCTATTCCACTGATCCTCGGGTCTGTTTCTATTCCAGTACCATACTGACTTTATCACTGTAGCTTTGTAGTATAATTTTAAGTCGGGGATTGTGATGCCTCCTACCTTGCCTTTGTTGCTTCGAATTGCCTTTGCTATTGTAGGTCTCTTCTGGTTCCAGATGAATTTTAGGAATGATTTCTCTAGATCTATGAGGTATGTTAGTGGTATTTTGATTGGAATGGCATTGAATCTGTAATTTTGGGAGAATGGCCATTTTTACAATGTTTGTTCTTCCTATCCATGAACAGGGGATGTCTTTCCAATTTCTGAGGTCCTCTTCGATTTGCTTTCTCAGGGTATTATAATTTTCCCTGTATAGCTCTTTTACTTCTTTCATGAGATTAATTCCTAAGTATTTCATTTTTTTGGATGCTAGTGTAAAGGGTGTAATTTCTCTTATTTGTCTCTCAGTATTTTTGTTGTTAGTGTATAGGAATGCTATTGATTTTTGAGTATTGACTTCGTATCCAGCTACCTTGCTGAATTTATTTATTATATCTAGGAATTTTTCAATGGAGTTTTGGGGGTCTTCTATGTAAAGTATCATGTCATCTGCAAATAATGATAATTATCTTCCTCTTTTCATCTTTACTCCTTTCATTTTTCTCTCTCTTGTCTAATTGCTCTGGCTCGTATTTCCAGTATTATGTTGAATAGGAGCAGTGATAGAGCACATCCTTGTCTTGTGCCTGATTTTAAGGTAAAGGCTTTCAGTTTTTGACCATTTAATATGATGCTGGCTGTTGGTTTGTCATAGATGGCCTTTATAATATTGAGGTGAAGACCATCTATTCCAATTCGCTGTACAGTTCTTATAATGAATGAGTGTTGGACCTTATCAAAAGCTTTTTCTGCATCTATAGAGATGATCATGTGGTTCTTCCTTTTGGCTTTATTGATATGGTGGATTACATTTATTGTTTTGTGTATGTTGAACCATCCCTGCATTCCTGGGATGAATCCTACTTGGTCATGAGGTATAATCTTGACTATTTGCTGCATCCAGTCTGCTAATATTTAATTGAAAAATTTTCCATCTATGTTCATTAGGGAGATTGGCCTTTAGCTATCTTTTTTTAGTTAGGTCTTTCTCAGGTTTTTGTACGAGGGACATATTTGCTTCCAGGAATGACTTAGGAAGAATTGCTTCCATTCCAGTTTCATTGAAGAGTTTGAGGAGTGTTGGAATTAAGTCTCCTTTGTATTTCTTGTAGAATTGCACACAGAATCTGTCTGGACCTAGGCTCTTCTTTGTTGGCAAGGATGTAATTATGTTTTCAATTTCATTAATAGAAATTGGGTTATTCAGCAGTTTTACATCTTCCTGACACAACTTTGGTAGTTCATATGTATCTAGGAATCTGTCTATTTCTTCTGTGTTGTCACCTTTTTCATTCCTTACTGCATGAATTTGAGTTTTTTCTTTCCTTTTTAAAATAAGGTTGGCTAGGGGCTTATCAATTTTATTCATTCTTTCAGAGAACCAACTCTTTGATTCATTGTTTCTTTGTACTGTTCTCTTAGTCTCTATTGCATTAATTTCTGCTCTGATCTTTATAATGTACTCTCTTTTTTTGGCTTTGGGTTTGGCTTGCTCTTCTTTTTCTAGATATTTGAGTTGTAGCATCAAGTTGTTTACTTATGTTCGTTATGTCTTCGTGAATTGGGAACTCAGTACAATAAATTTTCCTCTGAGGACTGCTTTCATTGCATCCCACAAATTCCAGTAAGTTGTGTTTGTATTTTCTTTGCTTGTAGATATTGTTTAATTTCTTCTTTAATTTCCTCTGTGACTCACTGGTTGCTCAAGAGTGTATTATTCAGTTTCCATGTGTTTGTAGGTTTTTTGCAATTTCTTTTATCATTAATTTCTAGTTTCACAGCACTATGACCCGGTAACATGCATGGGATAATTTCAATTCCTTTGCATTTACTTAAATATGTTCTGTGGTTTAGTACATGGTCTACTTTAGAGAATGTCCCATGTACTGCTGAGAAGAAGGTGTATTCTGATGTTTTTGGATGGAACACTCTGTATACATCTATCAAGTCCACTTGTTCACAGGTGTGATTCAGTTCTGTTATGTCTTTGCTGATTTTCTGTCTAGTTGATCTGTCCTTTTGGGTCATTGCTGTGTTAAAATCTCCTGTTATAGTTGTGTTATTGCTTATTTGATTTTTCATTACTGTTAATATTTGCTTTGTATAGCTGGGTGCTCTGCAATTTGGTGCATATATATTTAAGATTGTTATCTTTTCCTCTTGAAGTTTTCCCCTAACTAGTATGTAGTGACATTCTTTACCTCTTTGGATTATTCTTGGTTTGAAGTTCACATTGTTTGCAAATGGGATAGCTACTCCCACTTATTTTTGGTTTCCTGTTGCATGAAGTATTGTTTTCCATCCTTTGACTTTCAATCTATGGGTTTCCTTTTGGGTTAGTTGGGTTTCTTGTAGACAGCATATGGTTGGATGTTGTTTCTTGATCCATTCTGCCAGTCTGTTTCCTTTGATTGGTGAGTGGAGGTCATTTACATTAATGGTTATAACTGTTATCTATTGGTTTATTATTGACATGTTATCTTTGTGCTGCTGTATCTTTAGCTTCCATTCTGTTTAATTATCTGCCTTTTGGTGGTTTTATCCTATGTGTATCTAGAATGTTTTTCAGTATTCTTTGTAGGGTTGTTTGGTGTTCATGAAGTTCTTCAGCTGTTCTTTGTCATGGAAGTATCTTATTTCTCTATCTATTTTGAAGGACAGTTTTGCATGGTATGTCAGTCTGGGTTGGAAGTGGTTTTCCTTTAGGATCTGAAATACTTCACTCCATGCTCTTCTTGATTTCATTGTTTGTGTTGAGAAGTCTGCTGTAATTCTGATAGATTTTCTTTTATAGGTGATCTGTCTTTTCTCTCTAACAGTTTTTAGTATTCTATTCTTATGTTGGATTTCTGGGATGGTGATTATTATGTGTCTGGGTGTAGTTTTATTTTGGTTATGCCTGTTTGGAGTTCTATATGCTTCACTTTTCCAGATGTCAGTTTCTCTTCTCATGTTTGGGAAGTTTTCAGCTATTACTTCTGTAAATATCCTCTTGATATCATTTGGGCTGTTCCCTTCTTTTTCATTTATCCCTATTAATCTTATGTTATTTTTCTTTGCATCATCTTGCAAGTGTTGAATTGTTATTTCCTGATTCTTTGTTATTTTTAAAAGATCTTGTCTTTCCTGTTCACTGGCTGCAGTCTTATCTTTGAGGTCTGAAATTCTATCTTCACTTTCATTGAGGTGGTTTTGGCAGCTTTCAATAGAATTTTTGATTTCCTGTATATCTCTTTGAATCTCTTTTATACATTCTGTTTGTTTCATATATTGTTCATTCAGGGATTCTATCTGTTTGCTCTAATTTTTTAGCTGTGTTTTCACTAGATGTGTTCACTATTTCTTTCACTGTTTTCATCAATTCTTCTTTTATCTGGGCACGTATTTCTCATTTGAATTTCTCCCTAGCTTTCCCTAGTTGTATATTTATTTCATTTGATATCATTTCAGACATTTCAGGTGTATGGATTCTTTTTTCTTCTATGTACATGGCTTCTAAGCTTTCTTGGGGAGGCCTAGAGCTTTGAGCCTGCCTTTTGGTCTTTCCTTTTGTCATTTTTCTATATTTCCTTGCTTTGAGTGGTGTTCCAATGCTTTCTCTGCATGTGTGGTGAATTACCTGTTACACCCTCAGTTCCTGGAGTGGCAGTGGCTCCCCCACAGGCTCTTGGCTTCCTCATAGTGTCCTAACTCCCCTCTGCGGGCTCCTGGCTCCATAAGTTGTAAGGCAGATGCTGGGTGTGGTCAATCCGGAGCCTGCGGAATCTCAGGCGGGCCGGGCCACTGTACTTTGTTCCAGGCAGGCCTCTGGGAGGTTCCCTGTGGGTGAAGGGTGGGCCTACAGGTCCCAAACAGGCAGGCTGAAATGCTGGTTTCTGCAAAGTTCCCAGTCCCAAACAGACCTGTCCGAGATGCTGGTCTCCGGGAAGTTCCCTGTGGGTGTAGGGCCGGCCTACCGGTCCGGAACAGTCAGGCTGAGATGCCGGTCTCTGCAAAGTTCCCAATCCAAACAGCGCAGGCCAATCTGCTGGTCTCTGGGAGGTTCTTGGTCCCAACAGTGAGGCCAAGATTCTGGTCTCTGTAAAGTTCCTAATCCAAACAGCCCAGGCTCAGCTGCTGGTCTCTGGGAGATTCCCTGCAGGTGAAGGTGGACCTATGGGTCCCAAACAGTCCTGGCCGAGATGCCGATCTCCGGGAAGTTCCCTGAGGGTGAAGGGCAGGCCTACTGGTCCCGAACCATCAGGCCGAGATGCCGGTCTCCACAAAGTTCCCAATCTAAACAGCGCAGGCCACTCTGCGGGTCTCTGGGAGGTTCCCAGTCCCAAACAGTAAATTGAGGATAAGTCTGAGGCATTATATAATTTTCCAAGCTTACCTTCTGTCTGTCACCAACAATTTCTCTAGTGCACAATCTTGAAAGTTGGAGGTCTTGTGATAGTTCAATTATGGTAAACCTTTTAGAGATTTCAATGATAAACATTTGGCTGCAGCATGTGTACCACATGCATGCCACCACTGTTCTAGTCTCTTAATTTGAGAGAACAGTTTTCTCTGACAATTTGTATTTATATTTGTTTCCCATGACAAAAGGCATTTGTATTTAAAAAGCAACTGAAATATAAAGGATTGAAACTGCACCAGATGGCTAGGTGTTCCCAGACACTCACAAAAGGCAAAGCAATCATGACAAATACTTACTGAGCACCTATCATGGGGCCTTCCACCTAATAGTCACCAAATGTTAGACAAGTGCTGTGTGTTTAACAGATCTTCTATAGCTGTGTGATCTCTATGCTTAAGAATGATAAATTGTCATTTTCTTGGGACACTAGATGTTTGGTCCAGTAGGATTTATGAAAAAAGCTGTCTCCATATCTGAGGATGAGGAATGGAAGCGAATACGAGCACTGTTGTCTCCAACCTTCACCAGTGGAAAACTCAAGGAAGTAAGAAATTAAGAGGATTTTAATTTAGAACTTAACAATGAATCTGGGGACAGATAGAAAGTAAGATCTCTGTACAAGCTGTAGTCCTCTGAGTTGGGGCTTTGTAAGAATGGTTTTTTGTCTTTAGGCCCTAGAAGACCCATTATAAACTTAATTATAAAAATGTCACATATTGCTTCATGATTGATAATGTCTTATAGTTCTGGGGCCTGAATCTATGGATTTAGTTACAAATGGTGTTGTGTTTTATACATAGATGTTCCCCATCATTAAACAGTACGGAGATGTGTTGGTAAAAAACTTGAGGCAAGAAGCAGAGAAAGGCAAACCTGTTCAATTGAAGGAGTAAGTATTTGTCCTTACTTGAAAAATAAGTGTACCCGCTTGATGTCCAAGCTGCCATGATGCCCTGTAGTTGCCTCAGAAAATTATATGATGCCTCAGATTGCTCCTTAGTTATATCTGTCTGCAGAAAACTGAAATTCTCATTGTTGAGTTACTTCAGCAACCAGGTGCTAATCCAGGATGTGGTGTTACAGCTTCAATACATCATCCAAGAAGGGGCAGATTGCAAGAGAAGACAGGGCATTTAGGGGATTAAGGGTTTGCTCCATTGAGTACAGGAACCAAGATTATTTAAACTACTTATTCATCACTTTGGCTCTCCTAGGCATAAAATACATGCTTTAGAAGGAAGAAGCATGAGCTTAAAACATTGTAAAGGTAAAGGTTGAGGAATAGTAGGAGAAGAATTTACTTGGTACATAGTGAAAATCAGTGGATGGGGCATGAATTACCATGTGAAGGTTCGAACAACTTAAACCTCTTCATGGCTTTTTTTTAGATACAGCAAAATTTTACATATTTAACCTTCATACCATTTCTCCTTCCTTTTATGAGAGAGAGAAAGACACAAACACACACACACACACAAAGAGAGAGAGAGAGAGAGAGAGAGAGAGAGAGAGAGAGAGCATGGGAGAGAGCACAAGTATATCAATGATTGTGTAAACTTGACATTTTGAAATATATAGATACTCTACAGAGCATACTGGGAAAACTGGAGACATAAGGAGGTCACTTAGCACTGGTATCTTACAAATCAATTTTCAACAGAAATGTAATGATAACAATAATTATTATCACTTTATAAAGTCTTTTTGTGACAGGGCTTCATTATGTGGTTCAATCTGGCCTTACACTCACAGTGATTCTCCTGCCTGAGCCTCCTGAGTGCTAGGATTACAGGCATGTGCCACCACACCTGGCCTCATTATTGGTTTTTAAAGACAAAGTCTTGCTAAGTAGTCCAAGAGGGGCTTGCACTGATTGTGTAGTCCAGGTTGGCTTTATACTCATGATCCTCCTGCCCTCAGCCTACCACATACTGGGATGACCAACTAAATATAATTGCTATTCATTATCACAGTTATTAATAAGGATAATTTTTGTTTTTTACATTATACAAAAGTGACTCTGCCTCAGGGCACCCTTAGACCCCTGTATTGTGGAAGGAACAGATCTATCAAGAAATTGAATAAGGGATGTGTAGAAGGAGATATGATGTTTCTGGGTGCTAAGAACAGGGTGTTGCTGTTGTGTGATATGCTGAAGAGGAATCAGCTCAGGACACATGTGTGTTGAGACAAGACCTAGATCAGTATCAGCTTTTCAGTCCCCTAAGAAGAGTCATCTTACACACACTTATCTTCTGCATTCCACACATACTTCTATAGTATGTCTGCCTGTGGGTCTTCAAGATGGAATGCCACAAGCTCAGAGTCTAATTCATCTAGCACAAGGGCAATTGCATCACTGGCTCCCTTTAAAAACTCCATGAGTGAGAGTGAGGGCAGCATAGAGCACTCAGCTGATCCAGTGTATAGCTCTTCGGACAGTACGTGGCTCTCTGTGTGTTCCTGGTATATGATTTAATCCCCCTTTTTGAACAATTTGTAATAGAAAAGATGTAGACTTTAGTTTTCCATGTTTTTTTACTACTCAGAATCTTTGGGGCCTACAGCATGGATGTAATCATTGGCACTTCATTTGGGGTGAACATTGATTCCCTCAACAACCCACATGATCCATTTGTGGCAAATGCCAAGAAGCTCTTCAGATTTCAAGTTTTGAATCCATTTCTTCTCTCAATAGGTATGTAGACAACTCCCATTTCAACTTCCTACCTGCCTCTTTTTATTGTAATAGTTTATTGAGGATATAACTGACATATTGAACAATTTGCCTGTTAAAATAGGCAATATGATGTTGTTTTAGTACACTTAAATATGCATCCATCAACATTATAAATTGTAGAATATTTTCATTACCTGAGAAACATTATACCTTTTCACTTTCAACTCCCACACACTTTGCCCCAAGCAGTCACTGATTTACTCTGTTTTCTCAGATTTGCCCTTTTTAGGTACTTCATATATATGGAACTATAACATATATGGTCTTTTGTGACTGGATTTTTTCATTTAGCATTATATTTTTAAGTGAAATATGCCCAAATTCTTTATTTTTTAGATCACCATAATACATTTTGCTTATCACTCATCATTAGTTGATGAGCACTTGAGATATTTTTGCATTTTAGTTATTGTAAATGCTGTGTTATGAACAGTTACAAGATTATGTTTAAATACTGGTTTTCAATATTTCTAGGTGTGTATTCAGGAGTGGTACAGCTGAGTTACAATGTAATTCTGTTTTTCTTATTAAGGACCTGATAGAATGTTTTTCATTTGTCTCCATCCCATCCAACACTTGGTTTTCTCATGATTTTAATTACATCCATCCTAATGGGTCTGAAATGGTATAGCACTGTGGATTTGATTTTCATTTTACTGGTGCTAATGATTCTGTGCAATATCTTCTTAAGATAAACATGTGATAAAGTACTTTGATATGTACAGATAGAATATTTGTTTTAATTATTTGTAAGTTTTATTATTTTTGTTATGTTCTAAGATTTGTTTATACCTTCTGGGTACAATTCCTTTACTAGATACATGACATGCAACTTTTCTCACCTACTTTTTTGGTACTGTCTATTAAAGTTACAATTTTCAATTCTGATAATATATAATAGATGAATTTTTCATTTTTACTTGTGCTTTGGTTCATCTCTAAGTATCTGTATTTGAGATCATGAAAATTTGCTCCCTTGGCTTTCTTTTAAGACTTGAATAATTGTAGATCTTATATTTACATTTTTGATACATTCTGAGTTAGGATTTATATTCAGTGGTCCCTCCTTACTCTTTTATATGTGACCATCTAGTTCTCCCAATATCATTTTTTGAAAAGGTTATTTCTACCCATTCAGTAGTCAGGCATCTTTCTTAGAATTCAGGGAACCATGATACATGGACTTTTTTTTTTTGTATCAGTGATCAAACTTCTTGCTTGCCAGGCATGTGCTGTGATGCTGAGTTATATTCCTGGCCAACACATGGACTCCACTGTGTGTAAAGACCATGTTTTCTTTGTCCATTCATCTGTTGAGGAACATATCGACTTCCAATATTTAGTTATGAATTGTGTTACTATAAATATGGATATGCATATATCATTGTAATATGATATCTTTATCTGTTTCACAAGATACTTAGAATTTTAAATGTCAGTAGTAATTTCTTTTTTTTCATTTTGGGTACTAGTAACTTAAGTCATCCTTTTTTCTTAGTAAGTCTTTGTAGAGATTTGTCAATTTTGATGATATTTTCCAAGAACTAGCTTGTTTTATTGATTTCTGTATTTTATATTTTATTAGTTTCTAGCTTGTCTTTATTGCTTTCATCCTTCTGGTCATTTTAGGTTCAGTGTCTTCTTTTTATTTTTAGTGACATGTGAAGTTTGATTATTCATTTGAGATTTTACAAATTTATAGCTGTGAAGTTTCCTCTGATTATTGCTTTTGCACACATTCACAAATTTGGTATAGTGTGCCTTCATTTTTACTCATTTCAACAGAAATCCTAATTGCCCCTTGACTCATTATTTGTTTCAGAGGGTGCCAATTAATTTGAATGCATTAATGAATTTTCCAATTTTGTGTTCTTGATTTTTTGGCTTTACTCCATGGTGAATTAGGTTACACTGATTGCAATTTCTTGAACACCATCATTAGCAAGATCATTGTGGTCTTGTTAACCCAAAAAGAGTGTATTCCAATAGATAAAAGGGTAAGAAGTTAGGAAATTTAACCTTTCTTTGGTCACTCCAAAATGAAGAAGGGGTCATTGATCTCATTGCTATGTTGGTGACCTTCTGTGTGACATTCCCTTGCTCAGTCTCCGCTGATTTCCTGAGCCTGCGTGTCAGATAACAAATGGTTCCTGGTTCAGACTGGTGACTTTTAGTGTTTTGATTGTTTCAGGAAAGGGTAATTGAAAAAAGTAAATTTTGTATTTTTGTTAAAGATTATATTTTCTTTTCTGTGTAGTACTCTTTCCATTTCTCACTCAACTGTATGAGATGTTAAATATCAACACTTTTCCACAAGATTCTTTGAAATTTTTCACAAAATTTGTAAAACAGATGAAAGAAAATCATCTGGAACCTAACAAGAAGGTAAAATGAGGTGGTGATGGTAGTGGTGACATGAGGATATTAATATTTTAATAATGTTCCAGGCTATATACATGTGATCTGTACACTTCTCTGTTTAATAGAGAATTTAGGTTAAGAGAAGCAGAGTTTTTATGTTTTCCAGGAAATAGGAAAGTGGAGGTGGAGAAGTCTGCATGAAAATGAGTCAGAGAGAGTTTAACATTGAAAAGTAGGAATACAATTTATTGTGTCATGGCAGAAGAATTTTAAAACAAGAACTTTATCACTTTCCTTTTCTCAAAAAAATGTTAAAGAATAAAAAGGTCCTGAGTTCAACTTCCATTGCCACAAAAAATTGTTAAAGAATAAAAATACTGTTTAAAAATTATAGTTACTGAGAGTATAAATCCCTAGGTATTATACTGGTAAAGAATTATTTCAGTTCTAAGCCTCTTACATGACACATTGTCCAGTGGAAGCTCTTATCAGGGACCTGAAAGAGTTTGGTTTGTGTTAAATTTGAATTTATCTATCAGCCTGGAATGTGCAGGGGTCTATTTTAGATTTTTGATGCTAGGTAACCCAGCTTTGTCTTTTGTGAAACAAGGGTGTCAACAGATCAAGAAGACAGTATAGGTGTTTGTGAGGATTTCGTAGTGTTCTGGGAGTGTTGAATATTTGAAGATGATCACACGGATCTCACAATGAACTCTGGAAATAGCAGACAATACATCTATAGACCATTGGTTTAAGAATTAAGGGAAGAGGACAGAAAGTATAGGAGTCTATGAGTTCTTGCACAATCAGGTGTAATAGGAAAAGAATTAAGCCACTGTTTGGCCAGAAATCTGTGATTTGAAACCCGAGTGCAAATCAGGGAGGGCAAAGACCAAAAGTCATTGGGTGGATAGCTGGTTTTTTCTCTAGGAAGCATATTAATATCCAAGGTACACAGACAGTGTCCATCACTGATGACTCAGTACTCACTAGTCTTTTGGACTAGAAGGGACCATATTGAGAAAGGAAGTATAGTTCTGCACTCCTGATTTACTTGTGACTTCATGATGGACTTTCTGTTTTTGAGATTTCTCTTTCTTCTAGAGCCGAGTGGACTTTCTTCAGATGATGCTAAACTCCCAGAATCTTAAAGACACAGAATCTCATAAAGGTAACCAAGGATGCTGTATGGTCTACTGATGGCAAAGCTCAGAGGGAAAGATTTGTTCTGGAATAGAGGAGCAGGATTTCCAGGCAGAGGAGAATTTCTGCACAATTTCAGAAAGCCACAAATTCAGATATCATGTGTGGTAGCTGCAGGCACTTTCTGGAAGCTCACAGACCTAACTAAGTATGTTCAAAGTTTAAAGGGTGACTAATTCCCAGCATCTGAAGGCTAGAAGTTATTGGGGTTACCTGCATCATAAGCAATACTGATGATTTTTGGCATCAATCATACTCAGGGAATCAGAAACTCTGCCTGGAAATTTTCATCTACATTTCTGATCAGAGATGTAATGCCCAAAGCAGTGAATACTATAGGAATACTTGGTGACAGTATGTTCACTAGGTTAATTGAATAGAGACTTATTTTCTCTTTCACAGTGAATAAGTTTGAGGAGAAACATTTTTGACACTGTAAATATATTTTTCCTCTTCATACATTCACCCATTGATTTTATCATCCATGGTTTAAAAAAATTAACAGCTTTATGGAGATAATTTCCAATCCATACAATTCAGTCTCTCTCTCTCTCTCTCTCTCTCTCTCTCTCTCTCCCCCCCCTTTCTCTCTCTCCTCTCTCTTTCTTTTTATTTTCTAAAGACAGGATCCTGCTGTTCAGTTTCGGCTGACCTTGAATTCACTATGTAACCAAGGCTAGCCTTGAACTTCTAGTGATCCTCCTGCTTCAGCCTCCCTAGTGCTCGGATTACAAGCTTACATCACCATGCCCACCCAACTCAGTCATTTAATGTATATGATTAAACAATATTTTGTATATTCATGAGTTGTAAAACCATAACCACAATTAATAGTAGATCATTTTTATCTTAAGAATCCAAATATGTGCAAGACCATATATCTTTAGGTATTCTTCCTCCAGACTCCTTTTGCCTTAACTTTAGTTCACTATTCCTTTTTTAAATTTTTTTTTATTTTGAAGGTAGTGAAATACAACAGAACAAGACAGAAAATAGCCAGTTGAGACAGTATAGTGAAATTGGTACAGAATGTAACAACAGGTTACCAGGATAACAATAATAGGTGCCATAGTATGTCTCATTATCTTCACAATAGTTGTTCTTTCAATTAGGTATAGCAAAATCAAACCAAATACACAATATTATAGAACTTATCAAAACAAAATATTGAATAGAGCAATGCAATTAATCAGAATAAAGCAAAATAGTGATAACAATATTTGCCTTCAAAGAATTGGTAGAAGGAAGTTGCTATATTGCATATGGTGAACCTCTGAAGAGATGCTCAGACCTCTGGCTCCCATTTGCTAATTGGGGGATGTTTGATTCTCAGCCTGTGCACCGATATGCTCATGGCTGCTTACCAGGGAGGTGAGTGGGTTGCTTGGTTTCACAGCGCACTATGTTTCAACATGGCACAGACCTCAGGAAATGCTGGGTGGTTCTCCCCTTGGAGTGGCTGCTGCTTACCCGAGCAATGGCTGTTTACCAGGAAGGTGGACTGCTTGCTTGGTTTCACAGTGCCCTAAGTTCCAACCTCCACTATTACTTTTA
Source organism: Dolichotis patagonum (assembly GCA_004027295.1). Classification (NCBI taxonomy): domain Eukaryota; kingdom Metazoa; phylum Chordata; class Mammalia; order Rodentia; family Caviidae; genus Dolichotis; species Dolichotis patagonum. Next base: position 12,483 of record PVJX010037236.1, read on the forward strand.
AAAAATTTTATTGGTGTATGTGTGTGATACATAATAATTACATTTCTTTGGTGATCTGGTAGATATATATTGCATCTCAGTCATTGAAAGTCCTTTCTCTCCTCCTCTTTTCCCTCTCTTCCTCTTTTCTTGATCCATGGACTTTGTTATGACCACTGTTATTAGTATATCAGTTACAAAATGATGACTTTCAGGTTCCATCATTTTTATACACTTGTGAGCCAGTACCTAATGTGAGGGGGGAATGTTTCATTCTTACATATTTATTTATTTTTAATATACTTTATTATGTACATAAGTGTGATCTTATATATTCCCGATGTATTCTTTTCATCATTATTTATTTTGTGTTTAAAATTCTCTCAGATTTCTCCACTTCAGGCCATTTAATAGGACCTATAGTGTTAGTTTTTTTCTTCCTTTTAAACATTTTAATTGTTAGAACAGATTTCATTTTTAGAGTGGTTTTCAGATCATACTACAAGCAAGGGGAGTGTATACAGAATTTGTATATTCTCCTGCCTCTACATATATATAAATTCCCAAACTCTTCACTATTCACCACTATAATGGGACATTGGTGTTAAAATTGACACATCATTAATGGTCCAAGCTCCATAGTTTATAATGGGGTTCAATCACAGATTACAACATTCTATAGATTTGGACAAGTATGTAATGATATGCATCTTTCATTACAGAAATTCCCAGAGTATCCTGAGTCTTTTTCAAAGGCCATTTTCTGAGTATTGTCTTATTTTATTTTTTGTTTATTTGAGACAAAGTCTCGCTATGCAGCTCAGGCTGACTTTGTAGCCCAGGCTAGACTCAAACTTGCAGTGACCCTCCTGCCTCAGCCCACCAAGTGCTGAGATTACATGTATTGCTTTCTGATGGGAGATATTCTAGGTTTCTTTTCTGTTCCCCTGATAGCCCTAGAATCAGCCATTTCTCCATGTATCTCTGGTTCCTTTTAGTGAGAAATTGTTTGATAGCTACTGTTAATGTCTGGTTGTCTTATTGTAAAGTGCTGTGTTGCTTATGTTGTTCTGTGCTCATCTTCTTTGTTCTGCCCTGTTCTGTTTATTCTCTTTAAAATAAAAAAAGAAAGTTGAAATGAAAAAAATAGAAATAAAAAACTCAAATCTAATGTCATTATGTCTCTTGAGTTATTCTTCCTTCTACATTCTCAAAGTGGATGATGCTAAGAAAATCAAATATATTTTCATAGAGCTAAGAAATATAAAAAGATTGTCTGTCAATATATTGTTATATGCAGAGGCTTGCTCTGTCTTTCCACCTCTTTTTTACTTAAAAATTTCTGATATATTGTATAGCCTATTTCTTTGATATAATTATAATCATTATATTATGTCAAATTCAAGCTACCATTAGTGTGACAGTCATCTCACCAAAGCCTTAAATATTTACCAATGGTTTCTAGAGTGGAAATGGGATCACCACAGTACACCACTGTACACCACATCTAAATCCATTTCTATCCACCTATCTTTAACTCTTCTCTCTGATTTGTGGGCTTATACAAGTTTCTGTGATGAAGGCAATTTTGTTTTTTTTTTGTGCTAATCAATGTGAACACCACTGACTATATGTGGCTAGGGTCATGGAAGAACTGAAGTTTAAATTGTATTTTATTTTAATTCATTAAAATTAAAATAGCCTTAGGTGATTGCATGATACCATAGTGGACAGCAGAGCTTTAAACTTTCCATTTATAGTTCAGTTTCAGTGCAGTGATGTGGATTTGTGCTAAGTGGTAGAAAGAAGTTGATAATTAACTTTATCACAGAATTTATCATCTATAAATATAAAAAGAAGATGATAGTTGAATTTGTCATCTATAAGTCAGAATGCTGAAGAACCTTCTCATCCTTATTTTACATTGTTTTTAGTTTTAAATTATATGGTTTGGGTGGGCAATATGTTTATTTCAAGGCTCCAAGTATCTACTATGACCAGTTCCAGTCCTGATTGAATAGATAGCTCTGTGAGTGTGATTTTGTCTTCCAGAAGGAAATAGAAAGGCCAACTTATAATCACAAGGGCAGTTTGGTGAGCATAAAGTAGAACAGAGAGAGGGGACATGTGCTAATTGAAGATGACACCGTTGCTGTGACTGAATAAGTATTACCAGTTCCACTTACTGGGTCCTGAATTACTGTATTTTATGCCCAATACCCTTTAATGTGCACATTCTTTCTTCTGTTTTTTAATGACCTGCATTAGGCTAGGGTCAGTCATTACTCTTGTAAGCTTTTTGACTTGTTCTGTAGTTTTTGTTCTTTCAAGATCACTCATTTTGAAGAGTTGTGTCCAGGTGTTTTATGGCCAGATGATTCTCAAATGTATAATCCTTTTTTCTTGATCTAGGTTGTGCACACAAATAACTGCTTTTAATGGGAGTTCAAATTTTAACTTAGTAGCTCTGAGTGGGTTTGAGACTATTTATAATAATGACTCAGATGCTGTTAGTCCGCTAATCATACACTGAGTAATAATTGTTTCTCTTCAGTCCAGTAATGTTTGCTTAAATTCCCACATATATATCTAGAGCAAACAACCTTTGTTTTCCATACAATGAAGACTTAGTCAGACAAACAGTCTTGACAAATTTTCAGCTGTATTTTAGCTGAATCACTTTAAATTTTCTGAGAGACAAAGCCAATCCATGTGTTGTTTATAGTTTATTTTATGCTCATCTGAGGGATATACTGATAATCCAATGTATGTTAGTCAGATATGTTAGGTCTTGAAACTATTCAGCTGTGGTGGTGGTGAGGGTGGCATAAGAGGAGGAGGTGGCTAAGAGTAATATAGACTTCAATGTAACTGAATGAAAACAATTTCACCATATTTTTGGCCATCACAGTGAAAAGCAGTCACAGCATGCTTTTGAATTGGTTTTCTAGGTGTATGAGAGCTTTATTTGTATTTTTCTCATCTAAAAAGTGATGTGCTGCCTTGATCTACTTTACCTGAAATAAGTCTCCTTTCCTTCTAGCCCTGTCTGATGTGGAGATCTTGGCCCAATCAATTATCTTTATTTTTGCTGGTTATGAGACCACCAGTAGCACTCTTTCTTTTATTATGTATACATTGGCCACCCACCCTGATGCACAGAAGAAACTGCAGCAGGAGATTGATAAAACTTTGCCCAATAAGGTAAGTGGACAGTACATGGAAGAGAAGAAAGAAGTCCATACTTAAGAAATCCTCATTATTTACAGTAAGAATTTTTACACACAGTCAGTGCTGATTTATTTATTAGCACTATTTATAAGTATGAAGGATCTGAAGTTACAAATAAGGGGTGAAATATATAAACTTTATGCTATTTATAGAAAAGTAAGAGCTTTGTAATTCAGTGCTGGTCTTGGCATTTCTATTGTCTATTGCCACAGTAACACTAACATCTCCATGTCATGTATCAATGAACTTTTATTGTTCATATGTTTAAATAGAGATCTCTGCTGTCCATGGACTGGCTGTTAATGAAGCAAGATTGGCTTTGGCTGGGCTGGGCAGGCTGACTCAGCTCTGTCTATACATCCTCAATCTCCATTTATGTAGCTAGATATTAGGAGGCCAGGGTATGATCTAGTTTTTTGGCTCTGAGACAAACTCTTAACCTCCACATTATACCTATGTGTTATCAGGTAATAATCACATAGTATCCATACTATCTTCAAATCTCTTTCAAAATGGGAAAGCTGTGTACTGTGAGGATATCTGAATTCTGGAATTGGTATGGCTGGTTTGTCAATGAGAAATGCATAAAACATCTTCTTCAGAGCTCACAGTGAATTCCTGGGCACCAACCAGGAGACTGGTCAAGCAACCAAGAATAGGGCTGATTTTGCATTCTTATCCTCCTTCAAACTTTCTACAAAATTAAAATTGTCTGCCAAGAAAGCACCCAATCAGAACGTTTTGTCATAATGGAATAAAAAGAAATAAGTTTCTCTGTCAAATTTTTGTAGAGGATTGGTTTAAAGTGGTATTTCTGTCCTTTTTTAAATTTTTTTATTTTTATTTTTTTATAATTTTATTTAAAGAGGAAAAAACAAAACAAAATAAAACAGAATAAAGGGTAGCAACCATACAGTATTCCAAGGAAAAAAGGAAAAGTACAACAGTAAAACCTAAGAAATTATTACTTGACTAATTACATACTGACTTCTTGGAAATAGTTGTTTAAATTACAAAGTTAAAGCATGTAAAGTAGACATTCAAACAGTGAGACTGTTAACAGTTTTGCTCCACGATCTGACAAAAACAACAATATGGTCATCCATCTTACCCACTCAAATATACATGCAATTATATCAATAGAGTAAAATTAAATACAACAAAACAGAGCAAAGCGGATCACAAGAAAGCAATGGAGGACATAAATTTCAAAGCTAGACAATTGGAGATATTCACTCTCTATCATATTGACTTTTGTTTTCTTCCAAATAGTTGTCCATATTGTCACATATAGGGAATTCACATGAAACAACCTAGTATGGAATTGATCTGAGCAGGACGAGGAGGGCATTACAGGTCTTCAAGACCAGACATTAGGGAAGCCATGAATGGCTG
>PVJX010037237.1:0-17145 GCA_004027295.1 Dolichotis patagonum
TTTATTTTGAGAAAAGGGCTTGCTCAGTTTCTCAGGCTGCCCTTGAACTTTTGATCCTCCTGCTGCAGCCTCCTAAGTAGCTGGGGTTTCAAGCATGTACCACGCACGGCACCCAGCCTCATGAACCCATTTATAAACATTAATGTACTGAATCCCTAAGACATTCTTTTTTTTTTTTTCTTCCTCCCCATGGTTTCTTTCTTGCAAGTTAAGCAAGAGCTACCACAGAGCTACACCCCCACCAGATCCATCTTCTTTTTTATATTTTTTTGTTGTATTATATATATATATATACATATATAATCACAGGATATATATCTATATATCTATATATCATCTATGTATCATCTATATATCATCTATATATCTATGTATCTATATATCTATATATCTATATATCTATGTATCTATATATCTATATATCTATATATCTATATATCTATATATCTATATATCTATATATCTATATATCTATATATCTATATATCTATATATCTATATATCTATATATCTATATCTTGGGAAACATTAGCTAAAATAACAACATATATTTACTAATTCATCCAACCTCTTTGGCTAGAACTGAAGTGAACATCAATGTCTGACTTCACAGTGCCTTTTGAGGATGTCAAGTGGCTGGTTTCATCTCCAGGTTCTGGCAGGCCTGGAACCAAACATCACAAGGCTGGTGTTTCTTCCTTTGAGATGTAAAGCTTTGATAATATAGTTCATGTACATGCCGTGATATGAATCTTGAAATACTGCTTTTGCAGTTTTTTAAATTTACTTAATTTATTTGTGGTATTGTGGATTGATTGAACCAAGGGCTTTTGCCTTGAGCTACATCCCCACCCCTTTTTATTTTTTTATTTTGAGGCAGGGTCTCAAGTTGCCCAGGTTGGGTTTGAACATGCGGTTCTCCTGCCTCAGTCTCCTAGAGTGCTGAAATTACAGGGGTGTACTAGTGCTCGCAGCCACAATTTAAATTCTTTAAATGTCAGGTTTATTGAGGTATAATTTACATGTAGTAAAATTTACCTTTCTTTGGTAAACAATTCTGAGTTTTGACAAATGTAGTATATAGTCAATGACCACAACTGGGATATTTAGCATTTTCCTCACCTCAAAAGTTCATGGCATTCCTTTGTGATCAATCCTGACACTTAAAATCCTGGGAACTATTGATGTTTTCCTATACTTAAATTTTGCACTTCCCAGAACACAGCCTTTTGTGTCTGGCTTGTTTCTCTTAGCATAATGCTTTTCAAATTGATTTATGCTGTCCCACAGGCATTTGAAGGTTTTATTATGGAAAATTCCCAACATATAAAAGTTGAATAGTAAATAAGAAATTTTACTTCAAAAAAAAAAAAAAGAAAGAAATTTTACTTCAAAAAAAAAAAGTTGAATAGTATAATAAACCTCCTTCCATGTCTGGTAATAAATGTTAACAATTACCAACTCAGGGAAAATGTTATTACATTGACAACACCCCTTTTTGTTATAGCAGACCCAGATATATATACCTTGCCTATATGAATTTCGGTGTATACCTCTCAACTTTGTTTTGTTTTGAGACAACGTCTTGTTATGTAGTTCAGGATGGCCTTGAACTCACTAGGTAGCCCAGGCCGGCCTCACTCATAGAGACCCTACTCAGCTTCCTGAGTGCTGGTATTACAGGCATGCACCACCATGCCTGGTTTACCTCTCAAATTTCTTGTTTTCCTTTTGTTATGGGTAGATACCATTATCTCGCCTAAAATTTTTATTTTTTGGCAAGGCTAATTTCGTAGGAGATGGTGTGTGTTTTCTTTTGCAAGACATTAGAAGGTACGTAATTCCTGAGGAACCTAGGGTCTCAACGCCATGACATCAGCTGTTTGCATACTCGAGAAACCAAGTGCAAGCGCTTTATAGTAAATCTATACCTCGGGCTCCCTTGTGGCTCTTAATCAGGGGCGGGGCCTGCGGTGACGTGACAGCGCGCGTGCGCAGAGAGGTGCAACCTCTTGGATGCCGTAGTTTTTCTTTTCACGTGCGCACCCGGTTGTCATGGCGGCCTTCCGGAAACCAGTGTTGTTAGGTCTTCGAGACTCTGCAGTGCACTGCAACCCCACAGGGCCGGGCTCCTGGACGGCTAGCAAGTTGGGCGGCGTTCCGGTGAGGACAGGCGCTGGAGCCAGGGTTCGGGGGGGGCTGGTGAAGGGTACGCTGTGAGGAAGTGGGCGGGCTCCTGGTGTTGCGTCCGGGTCCGAAGTATCGTCTCACACCCTCCTCAGGACGTTTTGCCCGACGTGGCAGCGTCGAGGCCGGAGTGTGAACGATGCAGGCAGCCGCTCGTCCTGGTCGTGCAGGTGTACTGTCCCCTAGAAGGCTCCCCCTTTCATCGGCAACTGCACGTGTTCGCTTGCGCCCGCCCTACATGCACCGACCGTGGGGCGCGCAGGTAGGCGGAGAAATCCGGGAGCCGCCCGGGTGCCACTGCGAATGGCGGTGCTGGGGAGGTGTGTGGGGCTGGGATTCGGGGCGTGAAGCACTCACGGGTGTGTTTGTGCTCTGAAGCTGGAAGGTGTTCCGCTCCCAGTGTCTGGAGGTGCGAGAGAAAGAGACACAGGACGCCCAGGTAAAGTGGTTTGACGTTACGTTTTGCTGCAATACTGTAGAGGGTATTTTCCAGAATGTCATTTAAGACAAACTTTTTAAAAAATCCATTTTGTTAATAGATAAAAAAAAAACTACAACAAAGTTTTAAAGTACATCAGTTAGAGGGTACATACTTTGCGCGTTTTCATCCCCAAATGATTCACCCAGAGCACAAGACATCTGCCTTCAATTGTTAAGACAAACTTTTAAGTCATGGGTTTTTGCTTGTTTGACTTTTTGAGACAGAGTCTCGCTGTATGTAGTTCAGGCTGTCCTCGAATTCACTATGTAGCTAGGACTGGCCTCGAACTCCCCATCATCCTTTTACCTTAGCCTTCAGAGTGCTGAGATCACAGGCATGTGCCACCACACCTGGCTGTAAACCGTGGTTTTTGCAGTACAGTAGAAATGGGTGTTACTCTTTGAAAGCATGAAAGGTTTTAGGAGTTCTTACAGTTTTTGGCAGGTGGGCGGGGAGAGGACGGGACGACTCAGTACTTTGCCTTTGCCAGGCAGGTGCTGTGCAACTGAACTATATCCCCAGCCCCTAAACTGAAGATTTTTTTGTTTTTGTTTTTGTTACCTGGAATCGAGCTCACAACCTCGAGTTTGCTAGGCAGGTGCTGTGCCATTGAGCTAGATCCTTGGCCCTTTTTATATTTTTTTGGAACACTGGAGATCTTGGGTCACATACTTAACTGTGTTTTTTTCCTCCTGGGAAAGTGCACGTGTGTGTTCATGTGTATGTTTGTGCGTAATTCATATAAATGTTTATTATAGTTTATACCGTTAATGTGATATGAACATACATACTTTTTTTTTTTTTGAGACAGGGACTTAGTGTGTAGCTTAGGCTAGCTTTGAACTCACTATGTACGCTAGGCTGACCTTGAACTCATGGCAATCCTCTTGCCTCAGCCTCCCAAGTATAGGTATTACAGGCACATGCCACCATCCTTGGCTCATATGTACCTTTGTAACAAAGGTATTTAATAAGACAAAATTCAAGTTTATTGAATTTAAAAGTCAGGGAGGTTGGTAACTACAAAACAAAATTTAGCCTCCCTAAGGCTGTTAAGGTCTCTATCTAAACCCTGAATATATGTGCTAGGCATGTTAGCAATACAAGGAATAACAAGGATTCAGAGTTCAGTTACTAGTAGGAAAATACTTTAACTTTTTTAATCTGAGAAATGTTACACAAGTATTTAAATATTCATTAACTGTTTAAATAGGCTGAAGGAGGCTATTCCAGAAATGACCTCCAGAGCAACATGGTCAGAACCAACCCATCTGCCAGGCTACATCTTATGCAGTCAGGAAGCTTAAGTGTAGTCTTGTGAACTGGAAGCTGTACTTGTCAGCAGAACTATTGATTCTTGAGCCTTGGTCTAATGCCTTAATTTGGTTCTTGGTATTTCTTTCTACTTTGTTGTCTCAAGATTGTTTCTCCCTGGTGGACTTGCTTAGCAATCCCCTGATCATATCTGAAACCCTAGTTGTCAAGAAGTCTGGAAAATATTCTTCTTTCAAGCTATGCGATAGCTGGGTTTGAGTGTGTGCACACCTGTAATCCCAGAACTCAGGAGGCTGAGGCGGGAGGATCGTTGCCAGTTCGAGACCAGCCTGGGCTATTAAGTGAGTTCAAGGCCAACTCAAACTGCATAGCAAGACCATTGTCTCAAAAAGAAAACCAAAAAAACCCCTCAATCTTTGCAATACATGAAACACAAAAGAAAGATTTTAAATTGCATGGTTGAATAAAGCATGTATTGAATCTGCCATGCTATCCATGAAAAGCCAAAGATTCAAATTACCTGTGACATGCTTTTGAGTAGATAGGAGTCCAGGAAGTTGAACTGAGTGTGCCAGAGGGGAAGGGGCTGGCGTGAATGGATGAGTGACTGAAGCCAGCGGAATAGATGAAATCACTTGAATATGCTCAGACCCTATGTATCGGATATTTTTCCAGAACCGGGAAAATGATCTTGCTGCTGAGAATTGGTGTGAAGGTGCAGACGACTGGGGAAGTGACAATGAGGAGGTGCCTCCACCACACCTTACTTTGGGTTTTGGAAATGATTCTAACAGTGCCAAAGATATAGATTGGACTGCTCAGCTCCAAGTCCTCCATCTACAGGATGCCTCCCTGTCCACTGCTTATTCTGCACCTCTAGGGGAAGGGATGGCCGCTTCTACTGTGATGCTACAGTTCCTGCCCTATTACATCTGTGTTGTAGATGAGGATGACTATAGAGACTTCACTAGTCTAGATCATGCTCACAGCCTTCTCAAGGACTACCAACAAAGAGAAGGAGTTGATATGGACCAGTTGCTTTCCCAGAGGTGAGAGCGTGTGTGCTGAGGCTGCAAGATGACTTGGTCAGGAAGCCCCCACAGTAGGTACCCTTTGGTTTTGCCTGGGGAGTCTTTCAGGCAGAATTCCTGTGGCAAAAGGCCCTTCTACTTCACTCTTACTGGCTAAGAAAAAGAGACATCCTCTTTGTAAGCCAGTCTCAGGGAACTTCAAAACACCTGACTGTGTACATAAATGCCCTCAAGAAAAGGAACCAAGATAAGCAGAAAGTTAAAGATGCCAAGTATTTACAGAAGATGTATTCACTGTATCTTTTTTTTTTTTTTGGTGCAGGGGATCGAACTCACGACCTCGCGTTTGCCAAGCAGGCACATGCCATTGAGCTAAACCCTTAGCCCTCACTGTATCTTTAATATTCTTTTTTTTCTTTTTTTCAGTGCTGGGGATTGATCCAAGGGCTTTTTATACATATTACACAAGCACTCTGCCACGGAGCTACATCTCTGTTCCCTTTTCTATTTTTTCTCCGCTTTTTCTACTTTAAATGGCTTTTTTGTTTATTTTACCAGAGATTGAACCCAGAGAGTGCTTAATTCCCAGCCTGCCTTGAATGATTGATTGATTGAGGTACTGAAACTTGAACCTAGGATTTTTACACTGAGCTACATCCACAGCCCTTTTGTATTTTTTATTTTGAGATGGAGTTTTATTAAGTTGCCCAGGTTGTCCTGGAACTGTAATTCTCCTGACTCAGCTTCCTGAGTAGCTGGGATTCCATACCTGTCTACTCCTCCTGGCTCTGTTTTTAAATCTCATTATGATGGAGACTGGTGAGTTAGAAAAATGCTATTTATTGACTTGGCTGAGGCTTCATAGGTGGCTCAAGACCTCTGAGGCCCTGCTACATCTTTGGTTCTCACCTATAAAATGGTAGGGATAATGATATCTTCTCCAATTTATCAATTTTGGGAGTCAGGTGCGAGAATAGATCTTAAACAGCTTCATAAACCAAAGCAAGAATGATCACTTTTATTGTTATAATGATAGAATTAAAACAGGATATTGGGAGAGATGACTTAGTTTCTTTATCAGAGCTCTCTCACTTGCAGGCTTTTTCAGAATAATGTTAAAAGGAACTGCCTGATTGGCCAGGCATGGCGGCGCATGCCTGTGATCTCAGCACTTTGGAGGCCGAGGCAGGAAGATCATCATGAATTCAAGGCTACTCTAGGCTACATAGTGAGACTTGTCCTTAAAAAACAAAAACAAAAAACAGCTAAATGGGGACTACCTGAACAAATGCTAACGTTGTTGTTTTTGTTTGTTTGTTCATTTTTTGAGACAGGATCTCGCTATGTAGTTTAGGCAGACCTCGAACTCACCATGTAACCCAGAATGGGACGATCTTCCTATCTCAGCCTCCCAAGTGCTAGGCTCACAGACATGTGCCAAATGCCTGGTTTATCACTGGCCTTTAACTCAAGGTGATTTTGCTGCCTGTGTGATTATAGGAGTCTACCACCACACCTGGCTTTACATTTTTAAACTTACTTTTACAAGAAAATCATTTTGTTTCCTCTTCTAAATACTGTAGTTCTCTATTTCTTTTTCTTTTTCTTTTTTTTGAGGTACCAGGGATCAAACTCACGACCTCACATTTGCCAGGCAGGTGCTTACACTACTAAGCTAAATCCCTAGCCCTTATGTAGTTCTCTGCATATTCACACTCACAAGTGATTTCTGATTTTTTTTTAGTTCTTCGAGTGATGGTGATGAAAAGTATGAAAAGACCAAGATTAAAAGTGGAGATCAGTTGTTTTACAAATTCATGAAGAGAATTGCTGTTTGTCAGGAGCAGATTTTAAGGTAAAAGGGGAACCTTTTTTTCTCAAATTTAATAACAAATATAATGAGAGAAGGAGAATAAACTCAGTGGTATAGGAATGTATACGATAGGACCTCCACATAATAAGGAAAATACTTCAACTCCAATCTGCTAGATGTCTGATATGCCGAATTCATGCTCTCTAAAATTGAAGAACTAATACTAGGAACAATGAAGGTTAAGAGTAGGAGTTGTTTACTGAGGGAAAGAAAGCTTCTGTCTAAGAGAGACAGAAGAGGTCCCAGTGGGTAGCCCAACATTTTCTTTCATTATTTATTATTATAAAAGTAACTTGTGCTGGAGCCAGGTGTGATGGTGCACACCTGTAGTTCCAGTGCTTGGAAGTCTGAGGTAGGAGAATTGCCTCAGCCTGAGTTTGAAGCCAGCCTAAACCACATAGTGAGTTCAAGGCAGCCTGAACTATGTAAAGAGACCTTGCCTAAAAAAAGGAAAAAAAGTATAATGACAAAACCAAGAGCCCAATATTCCCCAAACCAAGATAAAATTATTGCTTAGATTTTAAGATATTACCTTTTTTTAAAAATGTATTTAGGTACATGTATATATGTGTATAATTTTTTAAAATTTTAAAGAGAAAAAAAATTCAATAGAGTAACAATGGTTAATACATTACATATTGTTATCTTTAAATTAGTTACTCAGAGTACAAGATATAGTCATTTATTTGCCCAAACAATATTAGCACAAACTTTTTTTTCAACAAACTAAGAGAAATTAGTATAACTGTCTCAATTATCTTATATATGTATTTTTTTCTGCTTCTCTCTTTTTTTTTTTTTTCCTTTCTTTTTTTTTTTCTTGTACTCAGGATCGAACTCACAACCTTGCACTTGCCAGGCAGGTACTTACACTGCTGAGCTAAATCCCCAGCCCAAGTTTCTCATTTCTTTTTTTTCTCCCTTCCCCCACTCCAGTTTCTCTTTCCTTTGAACGGTTTCTTCCCATTTTACAATATATACTGTACATTTTGGATCTTACCTACTCTTTCACTTTGCGTAAGTGTATTTTTAAAAGCCATAATAGAAGACAGTTCCAGTGGCCTACACCCATAATTCCAGCACTGTGGGAAGCTGAGGCAGAAGGATCACAAGGTTGAGCTCAGGTGGGGCAATTTAGGGTTTTAGCAAAACCCTGTCTTAAAATAATAAATAGAGATAAAGTTGAAGGCAAAGGCCCTGGACTCAATACCCAGACCTAAAACAAAACAAATTAAAAAAGCACCATCACAAGGATTAATAAACATGTATATGTTGTCTCAGGAAACATTTATTTGAATTAAGGGGTAACATTAAAAATTCTGCGAAGTATTTTTTCGACTTTTTTTTTTGTGCCAGGGATTGAACTCAAGCTCATGCTGGCCAGGCAGGCACTTAGGCTGCTGAGCTAAATCTCTGGCCTTTTCAACTTTTTTTTTTTTTTTTTTTTGGTGCCAGGGATCAAACTCACGACCTCGTGTTTGCCAAGCAGGCACTTACGCCGCTGAGCTAAACCCCTGGCCCTATTTTCAACTTTTTTTAAAACTTAAAATTTCAGTAGATAACACATTCATAATGCTCAAAAATATGAAAATAACCAGAAGTGGTGGTAAATGCCTGTCCTCCCAGCTACTCAGGAAGCTGAGGCAGGAGGATCACTTTTTTGGTGTTGGTGGTTGTGTTTTATAGAGCTGGTGGTGGAACCTAGTACCTCACGTACATTAGGCAAGCACTCCACCACTGAGCTCCATCCCTAGCCAAGTGTTGGGCTTTTTATGACTGTTCTCATGAATGCTAGGCAAGCACTCTGCCACTGAGCTGTGCCCCAGCCCAATGGTTCATACCATTTTTTCCTGTGAAATCTACCTGCCTCGCCTAAGGTCACAGAATTTTTCCTGTGTTGTCTTGAGATCTTTTTAGTTTTAGCACTGATATTTAAGTCTGAGTATGATCCATTTTGAGTGAATTTTTATATGTGATATAAGCGGGTAAAATTTTTTTCCTATTTGAGTATCCAGTTGTTGCAACACCAGGTTGTATTACTGATTCCTTTTGTTTACCAGGTACTGAGAGAGCAATATTAAAACTCACAAATCCTCATGTGCAAGGCCCTCGGTGTGATCCCCAATACCACCAAAACAAGAAACTCCTGTAACTGAACATTTTTTTCTATTTTTAATTCTGTCAATTTCTGCCTTGTGAATTTTGATGATATTTTAAGATATTTTGATGCATATTTGGAATTGTTCTGTTTATCTGAAAAGTTCATCCTGTTATTTCTGCTGGTATTCCTTTGTTGGAGACTATTTTGCCTAATTTTTAATATAACCATACAATGTTTCTTTGGTTTAGTTTTTGTATGATTGATGTTTATCCAGACCTTTTTTTTTTTTTTGGTGTCGGTGGTTGTGTTGAGGGTTGGAACACAGTGCTTCACACATGCTATGTAATTTAGACTGTCCCTGAACTCAGTATGTAATTTGGACTGACCTCAAATTTGCAATGATCCTCCTGCCTCAACCTCACAAGCGCTGGGATGGGATTATAGGCATGTGCCACCATACCCAGTTTATTACTTTTCTTCATGGGTTAAATTTTCTTCCTCCTTTACATAGCTTGTTTTTTTGTTACTTGCCAGAAACTGTGTTGAAGAACAGTAGACTGTGAAATAAACATTTATTCCCTAAAAAGACATGCTTTTCTGAAAGTCAATAGTGTGGATTTCTTAGTCTATTTAATCTGCACTTGAGCTGGGGCTGCATTTTGCTGTGGCTTTCATTCGATTCAGTTCTATATTGACTTCAGTCCCTTTATTGAGACTGAGTCAAGCATTGATGAGACTATGGGTATTTTGCTGTAGTTTAAAGAATTGCTACTAGTTTTTTGGCATCTGGGGACTTGATTGACTCTCTTGTTTTGCTCATGATAATTGTACAAAAGAGTAAGTTTGCAAAAGACAGCCTCATTGTCTTGATGTGTCTTAAATGTATGTGACTTTGCTTGAGTTCTTCGTTACCCCATCCTAGATACTCCTGGAGTGGAGAGCCACTCTATCTGACCTGCCTTACCCCAGAAGTCGCTGAGGTTCCAGCCTGCAGTCACTGTGGCAGCCAAAGGACATTTGAGTTTCAGCTTATGCCAGCACTAGTCAGCATGCTCAGAAGTGCTAATTCAGGTAAGAAGCCCTTTATTAATTTTTTTAGGGGGAGGTGTCTTTTTGAGATAGGGACTCACTATACAGTTTAGGCTGGCCTTGAGCTCACTTTGTAGCCCAGGTGGGTCTCAAACTGGCAACAATCCTCCTGCCTCAGCCTTCTGAGTGCCAGGACCTTTTTAAAATTCAATTTGTGGATTTCTGGCATTATTTTGGAATTACATTAAAACAAAAACTTTTATTTATCTATTTATTTTTTGTATTGGAAATTGAACTCATGACCTTGTGCTTGCCAAGCAGGTGCTGTGCTGCTGAGCCATATACCCAGCCCCTGTTTTGTTTAATTATAAAATATCATAGTATATTGTAGGAAATTTGGGAATTAAAAATTTTGGGTTTTTTTTTGTTTGGTACTAGGGATTGAACTCATGACCTCGTGCTTGCCAGGCAGGCGCCTATGCCACTGAGCTCAATCCTTGGCCTCTAATTTTTTTTTTTTAAGATTTATAACCCAACAATCCAATACAAGCACTAATAACTATGTAGGTTGATTTAAAGACAAGCTGTTTTCTATCTTTTAATATTTTTTTGAATCACACTTACTGTGTAATGAAAGTAGTCATTTTTTAAAAAATTGCTTCAGGTGGATGTGGTGATGCACATCTGTAATCCTAGCATGTGGGAAGGTGAAACAGGAGGATCACCACAAGTGGAGGCCAGCCTAGGCTAGGTGGTGAGTTCAAGACCAGCCTGAATTACAGGACAAGACTGTCAAAAGACCAAAAAAAAAAAAAAAAACCCTCAAATAAAAAAATTACTTAGCTGAACATAGTGATATGTGCCTGTCTTCCCACCAGTTTGGATGATTGAGTTAGAAGATGGCTTGAGACCAGCCTGGACATCATGATTGAGACCTCATCTCATAAGTAAAAAATAAATAAGTTGCTTTCTAACAATTAATGGGTTTTTTTGTTTTGTTTTTGTTTTGTGTTGGTTTGGTTTGGTTTTTAGAGACAGTGTCTCACTATGCAATTTAAGTTGAGGTTGAATTCACTATGTAGCCCAGGCTGGCCTGAAGCTTACAGCAATCCTGTCTTAGCCTCCACCAGAGGTTTCTTTAACATTTTTATAACAAAGGTATATTGTCTTTGTCCAGCATCACATACCATAACAAAATATCTGAGGCAGTCAGTGTATAAAGATAAAAGTCCCATGATCCCTTTTGGGTCCCACTGTTGCTTGTGTTTATATGTCCCCTCATGCAGTCATACTTGGGGCATTTTCAGAGGTTGCTGAATCTAGAGTTGTAATTGACTCATGGTGCAATGCTAGGATTAAGGGTGCCAGGATTAAGTAGATGTGATTACTAAATCAGCCCACTGGTTGGTTTGGTACCACCCTAATCCCAGTAGCCTAGGTAGGCTATAAAAGATGCAGAAAGCAGCAGCTAAGGTCCCTTAGTTGCTTTGCTATCTTCTGCCTGGCGTGAACTGTTTCTTTTATGATGGTTGTGTCTCCAAAGACTTAACAGCCTCCCTCTATCTTCCACCTCCTAAATGTTCCGAGTATCTACTGATAATACCACCCTGATACCAAGAATTTTTGTTGTTGTTGTTGTTGTTTTAAATAAGAGCTGGGGATTGAGCCCTAAGACCTTCACAGCATGCTATATTCCTAGCCCTTTTTAATTTTGTTTTGTTTTAGTTTTGGGATTTTTTTTGTTTGTTTTTTTGAAACAGAGTCTTGGTTTGTAGTTTAGGCTGGCCTTAGATTCACTGCATATAGTTAGGCTGGCCTTGAACTCACAAGCTGTCCTCCTGCCTCAGCCTCCTAAGTAAGCTAGGATTACAGACATGCCTGGCTCCTGGCTCCTGAACGCTGGGATTACATGTTTGTGCCACCATGCCCAGTCCACAGTCCTTTTTCAGTATTTAATTAATTTTGAGACACAAGGTCATTTAGTTGTCCAGTCTGGGCTTGAATTTGTGATCCTCTTACCTCAACCTCCCAGAGTGCAGAGATTGGCCACTGAACCTGGCTAGGAAATCCATTTTTATCAAATGTATTTTTTTTTTGGTACTGGGGAATCAAACTCATGACCTCGTGCTTGCCAGGCAGGCACTTAAACCACTGAGCTAAATCCCTGGCCCCAGAAATCCATTTTTAAATATCATATGAATTTGAAAATATATTTATTCTGAGCTGAGCATGGTGGCACTCACCTGTAAACCTAGCACTTTAGGGAGGCTGAGGTAGGAGGATAAAAGTTTGAGCCCAACACTCAGGAGACTGAGGCAGGAGGATCTCCGCAAGATGGAGGCTAGCCTGGGCTATAGGGTAGGACCCTACCTTAAAAAAATGAAAACACAAAAACCAAACAAACCAAAGAAAGATGGGCAAATTTAGGGACCTCTAAGTCTTTGCTGTTTCAAAATAAAAAAAGAGCTGAAGTTGCAAATCAGTGTGAAGGTTCTGGATTAAATCCCAGAACTGAAAGGAAGGACAAGGAAATATATTTATATCATCTTTGTAGTTAATGCATGATATAAAACAATTAGATATGGAATCCTAACCTGGAAAATTTTTTTACAGAATGTCTTAAGATATTACCCAATTCTTTCAGCATTCATTGTTGATATTGATAGCACTACTACTGTGATGGTTTTTAAATTTTGTTTGTGTTTTTCTAAGGCAGTGTGTCCTTGTGTTGCCTAGGCTGGGCTCAAATTTATCAATCCTCCAGCCTTAGCTTCCTGAGTAGCTGGGACTGTAAGTGTGTACCTTCATACTTAACTATAATGTAATTTTTTAAAATTTTATTTATTTTTTGGTTTTTTGAAACAGGGTCCTGCTATGTATTCCAGATTGGCTCTGACCTCACTGTGTCACCCGGGTTGACCTGAAACTATTGACAGTCCTCTTAACTCTTCCATTTTTCTTGTTTCATCTTTGCTCAAAACTTCTGATGCTCGATTTTCTATTTGAGTCCTGTATTTTTTCCCTAAGTTTTTTTTGTTGTTTTTTTGGTACTGGGGATCGAACTCATGACCTCGTGCTTGCCAGGCAGGCGCTTAAGCCACTGAGCTAAATCCTCAGGCCTTTTTCCCTAAGTTTTAAAAGCTTTATTAATACATGTTTGCAGTGTATAATGATTATATTAATCGTGAGTTGGTACATGTACATAACATTTTGTTATTTTCTTTTTTGTTGTTTCCCTTTGATACTTGTTTTGCTTCCTGGGAATTTTCTTCAGTTTTGGTGTCTTGTTTTGTTTTGTTTTTTATTTTGTTTTAAACATTTTTGTTTTAATTATGTTTAAAAATGCATAGGGTAAGGGTTGGGGATTTAGCTCAACAGCATAAGTGCCTGCCTGGCAAGTGCGAGGTCATGAGTTCGATCCCAGGTACCCAAAAAAAAAAAAAAGTAGCTGACAAAAGTTTTGGTCTGGGGATTTAGCTCAGCAGCATAAGCGCCTTACTGGCAAGTGCTAGGTCATGAGTACGATCTCCAGTACCAAAAAAAAAAAAAAAAAAAAAGCATAGGGTAGAAAAGCATAAGGGCTAAGAGTGTAGCTCAGTGTGGAATGCATGCTAGTGTGCATGGGACTTGGGTTCAACCTCTTCTGTCAAACCTATTTTCTATCAAAATATGCAGAATAAAAAATCTACCATTTTCATTATTTTACAGTGTGTAGTTTTTGGGGATTTTTTTTTGTTTGTTTGTTTTTGTTTTTGGTACTGGGAATCAAACTCATGACCTTGCACTTAACCAGACAGTGCTGTGCCTCTGAGCTATATCCCCAGCCCCAAATATGAAGTTTAGTAGTGTTAAAGTATTGTCATATTATTTATAATCACTCTCCAGAATATTTTCTTAAAGCACAAATTCTTTTTTTTCTAGTTTTTTTGTTCTATTTTGTTTTGGTTTGGTTTTGGGATTTGTTTGGTTTGGGATTTGTTTGTTAGGGTGTCACTATATAGTTTTTTGTTTGGAGATAGAGTCTCAGTATATAGTGCAGCCTAGCCTTGAACTCATGGCGATCCTCCTGCCTCAGCCTGCTGAGTGCTGAGATTACAGGTAGGTGCCAACAGGCCTGGCTTAAAATACATATTCTTCAGCCATTAAGAACTTAAAAAGGGATAGGGATGTGTCTCACTACACAGGAACTGGGTTCAGTCTTGAGTACTGCAAAAATACAGTTTTCAGCTTCCCCCAACCTCTAGCTACCACCCTTCTATTTTGTGTCCCTATGAATGGTTACTACTGTAGGTACTTCAAATAAGTAGAATCTAGAGTGTTTGTCTTTATTTTTTTTCTTAAGAGAATCAAACTCAATGACCTAATGCTTGCCAGGCAGGTGCTGTGGTGCTGAGCTACATCCACAGGGAGTGTTTGTCTTTTTAAACTGGTTTACCTCATTAAATATTGTGATTCAAGGTTCAACTGTATTGTGTATTTTTTATTTATTTATTTTTGGTATCAGGACTCAAACTCAGGACTTCGCACTTGCCAGGCAGGTGCTGTGCCACTTAGCTATATCAGTGGTCCTTGACTTTTTATTATGTGTAACATTGAACAAAATTTGATTGTACATATATATATATATATATTATATATATATATAATATATATATATATGCGCCTCATTTTATTTACTCTTTCATTTATTCAGGGGGCACTTGGTTACCTCATTGCTTTTATCTATGGCAAATAGTGGTGCTGTGAAGTACTTTCAGTTTGCTTGGATGTATACTTGTGGAATTTGTTCTATAATAATCCATAGTAAGTCTGTCTTGTTGCAAAGCAATTATATTTTTTTATTCCTATGATGGTTATATTATGTTATGTTACTTCATTATGAGACAGGGTCTTGCTGTGTTGCTCAGGTTGGTTTCAAACTCTTGGATTCAAGTGATTCTGCTATTTTACCCTTGAACCATAGGGTATTTTCATTTTTTCTTTTCAAATCCATTTTATTTTAAAAAGACCAAAAAAAGAAAGAAAACAAATTTTTTTTTTTTGTTTTTTTTTGTTTTTTTTTGTTTTTTTTTGTTTTAAACCAGGGATCAAACTCACAACCTTGCACTTGCCAGGCAGGCACTTAGAAAACAAAATTTCAAAAGATGTCAGTCAGGGAGCAGCACTGGTAGTTACATTGTATATTGTCATCCCCAAATCATTCACTCAGAGCACAAGACATCTGCATTCAATTGTTCAGACAATATCTGTACAGATCTTTCTCTTCAGTGAACTCAGAGAAATCAGTAGTATAAACTATAACTATCTTTTTTATATACCTGTATATATATACACATACACATAATGTTATTTCTTTTAGCTTCTCACTCTAGTGAGACAACACAAGGTTTAACATATGTGTCTGATTCATTTCACTTTTGAGTATGGTCTCAAGTTGCATCTATTTACCTATAAAAGTCTCTAGTCTATCCTTCTTTATGACTTATTTCCATTGTATGAAAGTACCACATCTTTTTTATCCATTCCTCAGTTGATGGGCATTTAGGTTGTTTCCAAGATCTAGCTATTACAAATTGTGCTGCTGTGAATATGGGTGTACATATATTGCTGTGGTATGATGTTTTTAATTCTGAGAAGATACTGAGACGGCGAATAGCTGGGTCAAATGGGACCTCCAATACTAGTTTTTTGAGGAATCTCCACATTGATTTGTATGGTGGTTGCACCATTCTACACTGTTATTAATAGTGGAGAAGGGTTCCTTTTTCCCCACAGCCCTCTAGCATTTGTTATTGGTTGATTTCTTGATAATAACCATTCTTTCCAGGGTGAGGTGGAATCTCAGTGGTTTTTTAAATTTGCATCTCAAATGACCGGTGATATAGAACAGTTTTTATTTTTATTTTTATTTTTATTTTTTTGGTACTAGGGATTGAACTCATGACCTCACGCCTGACAGGCAGGCACTTATGCTGCTGAGCTAAATCCCTGCCCAAGATGTTGAACGTTTTTTTCACATATTTATTTGCTGTTCATATTTCTTCATCTGATGTCCATTTTTGGATTGGGTCTTTAAATCTGGGAGGACTGATTTTTTTTTTTTTTTTTTTTTTTTTTTTTTTTTTTTTTTTTTTTTTTTTTTTTTTTAGTTCTTCATATATTCTTGATAGTCATCCTTCGTCTGAGGTATAGCTGGTAAACATTTTCTCCCACGCTGTGGATTGTCTCTTCACTCTGTTGGTGGTTTCTCATGCTATACAAAAGCATTTCAGTAGGGTGAGATTGAGTTGGTAATTCTTTGTGATAGTTCCTGTGCAATTGGAATTTTGTTTATAAAATGTTTGCCTACACCAATATCTTCAAGAGTTTTACCTACTCTTATCTTCTAGCAGATTTGTTTCTGTTTTAATATTAAGAACTTTGATCCATTCTGATTTTAGCTTAGTACATGGTGAAAGATATGGGTCGAGTTTTAATCTTTGTCATGTGTAGAAATAGTTCTTGTAGCACTTTGCTAGCTATCTTTCTTCAGTGAATGTGTTTGGCAGTTTTGTCAAAGATAAGGTGGCTTAGTGTATCTGGACTTGTTTCTGCATCTTCTGATCTGTTCTGTTGATCTTCAGGTCTGTTTTTTTGCCAGTACTATGCTGGTGTTTTATCATAGCAGCTTTTTTTTTTTTTTTTATGCCCAGGATTGAACTCAGGACCTTGTGCTTGCAAGGCAGGCGCTTATACTGCTGAGCTAAATCCCTAGCCCCTTATCACAGTAGCTTTATACTATAATTTGAAGTCAGGGACTGTGATGCCCCCTGTCTTGACTTTGTTGCTTAGGATTGCCTTTGCTGTTGTATGTCTTCTCTGGTCCCAGATGAATTTTAGGGTTGTTTTCTCTAATTCTGTGAGATATGCTATTGGAATTTTGATTGGGATTGCACTGAATCTGTGTTAACAGTTTTGGAAGTATGACCATTTTTCTTCTATGCACACAGCTTCTAAGCTTTCTTGGGGAGGGCTAGGGCTTTGAGCCTTCCTTTTGGTCTTGCCTTTTGTCATTTTTCTATATTTCCTTACTTTGAGCGGTGTTCCAAAGCTTTCTCTGCTTATGTGGCAAATTAACTGTTACACCCTCAGTTCCTGGAGGGGCAGTGGCTCCCCCACAGGCTCCTGG
>PVJX010037238.1:0-17086 GCA_004027295.1 Dolichotis patagonum
CAGGGATCAAACTCACGACTGCATGCTTCCAAGGCAGGCACTTATGCCACTGAGATAAATCCTCAGCCCCATCTCTTTCTCTTTTTCTCTTTCTCAAGGATTTCCAGATAGAGCTAGAAGCCCAGATCCTTCAGGGACCAGAGTTGGATAAAAATTAATGCTGGGCATTTGGGAAAGATTCAAATACTTGCCAAGGTTGGTGACAGTGGGGAGGTGAAAGGTCAGAATGAGTCTACTTTTGGGCTAATCTTCACCAGACCCACAGTTGTGGTGCCTGCCTCCCATTCAGGTACTTACCCCTCTTTCAAGTCAGACCCATGGTTCTCCTCAGTAGGAAGAAAGTAGATCTGCTAGGTCTTTAGATCATTATTATGATGGAACTAAAACATGTCTTTTCCAGGAGTATGTGTATTTATTTTTTAATTAGTGGACACAGGAAGTCCCTGTTCCATTCTGTGGGGAATTGTTCATAAGTCAAATTCATCCATAAGCCAACAAAGTGAGTCTTTATAAAGCACACCTGTGAAAGTTTGCAACTCAAATATTTGTAAGATGAAGACTTCCTGTATTAGTAATACAGAATGAGATTCATTCATTACCCTCTCTCCTTTCTCCCCCTCCCCTTCCCCATTTCCAAAAGTCTATCTACTTTATAGTTCCCTATTCATTTTGACTGAGGTATAATTTATAAACAGCAAAATGCACAAATTTTAAGAGCATCTCAATGAATTTTACCAACAGTGGCAGACTGAATAATAGCCTAAGATATCAGATCCTAATTCCTGCAATCTACAAATGTTACCTTACATGATAGAGGGTGATTTGTAGATGTGATTAAATTAAAGATCTTAAAATGGGGAGATTATGCTGTATTAACCAGGTGAGCCCTAAATACATCTAATCACTAGTCTCATTATGAGAGAGGCAGAGGGAGGTTTAACTATAAAGACAGAAGGCAACTGTAGGCCTGAAGCAAAATGTTATGTTGCTGGGCTTGAAGGTAGAGGAAGGGGCTATTACCAAGAAATGTAACTGTAAAAGTGGAAGAGGCAAGGAAATGGATTCTCTCCCATAGTCTCTTGTGGTCACAAGGTGACTGTTGCAGGTATGCTGCACCTGGATTTTGGCCCATTGATAATTTCAGACTTCTGATCTCTGGAACTGTAAAAGTGTGTATTGTTTTAAAGCAACTAGTTTGTTGCAATTTGTTACAACATCTATAGGAAACTAATACACCTGGGTTGGGGACTTAACTCAGTGGCATAAGTACCTGCCTGGCAAGTGCAAGGTTGTGAGTTTGATCCCCAGTATGAAAAAAAAGAACAAAATAAAAAGAAACTAATACACCTGTGTATGCACACATGTACCAACACCAAACTCAAAATATAGAACATTTCCATTACCCCAAAATTCCCTTGTACCCATTTGACCAGGAGTTCTTGCATTTTATAAGAATGCAAGGATTGGAGACCTGGGAAGATGGCAGATTGATAGGTAGCAAGGTGGAGAGCTTCTCTGAGAGAAATAGCTCAGACGCTAGAATTTAACACCATGGAGAAGACCAGATGAAAGGAGAGGGATTCTCATGACCCAGGAAAAAACTAAGGAAAAAGAAAAGAAAAAAAAAACCAAGAAAGAAAGAAAGGAAAAACGTGGACAGAAGGCTGGAGCTAGACACGCTCTCACTGGAGCCCATCCCTCGCTGTACTGGGCGCTTTGGAGGCAGATGACTCTCGGTCATGCTGAAGTCACAGTTGTGCTGAAATTGGGGGTTGGTGAGCCCAAGGCCCTTGGTGGGAGGACACACTGCAATGGAGAATGGAACCAGCATGAAGAGTTGCACTAACCTGCAGTGAGTACTCAGAATTTAGTCTTGTGGGAGGGGGTGACCAGCTGGACAACATAATGGAGTTGGGCGGGATGGGCTTGAACTCAGAACTGCAGTGGCATCAGTCAGCCACTTCTGGCCCAAAGTGGACTTGTGGGAGCTGCTTGGGCTGGGACATGTCCCTGGTTGGGACCAAATAGCCAGGCGGAAATTGTCCCAAACCAGGGATGTCCACACAGCACAGAATAATGTGGTGAAGGCACTCACTGGTTGACTGGCTTGGAGGACAGAGGCCAGCCTACACCACCCCTGCATGCACCTCACTGATCAACAGCAAACTGGAGAGGGCAGCAATCTCCCTAGTCAGCACACTTCAGAAAAACTGTAAGCAATAGGGAAAGGGCCTGAGACCTCCACCATACACTTGTCTGAAAGAAACCAGAAACATGACAAGAGAAAGAAACAAGAAAAAGCCTCCAACCACCAACCCAGGGAATATAAGTCCAGGAGAGGTAAGTATATAAGAGATTGAGGGCAGCAAATATGCAATATCAGACACGGCATCAGCTGACATGAAGAAACATCTTCGTGACATCATAGATGAACTCAAAACTGAAATAGTAATACAAGTAAATCAAGATATAAGATTAATAAAAGAAATCCTAAGCACCTCTCAAGAAAACACAGATGGAAGAATGGAGAAACCCAGAAAAAGGAGAGAAACCTTTGATGAAGAATATAAAAAAATCTAGAATACATGAAACAAATTCAAAGAGATTACCAAGAAATTAAAAATTCCATTGAAAGCTGGCAAAATTGCTTGACAGAAACTAGACTTTCAAAACTTGAAGATAGGTTTGCAATGTGTGATCACGAAAGGAAAGATCTCTTAAAAATAACAAGGAACAAGGAAGTAACAATACAAAGGCTAGAAGATGACAAGAGGATCTATAACTTAAGAATAAAAAATGTGAATGAAGAAGCAGGAATAAACACAAATGAAATACAAAGGCTAGTCACAGAAATAATTAAGGAAAACTTCCCAAGCATAGGAAAAGGAAATGATATTCAGATATATGAGGCATAGAGAACTCCAGCCAGCTACAACCAAAACAGAGCTACACCCAGACATATAATAATCAAAATCCCAGGAATTTATTACAAGAACAGAATATTGAAAGCTGTCAGAGAAAAGAAAGAGATCACCTATAAAGGAAAACCCATCAAAACCATGACAGACTTCTTGACACAAACCATCAAATCAAGAAGAGCTTGGAGCGAAGTATTCCAAGCCCTGAAAGAAAATAACCTCCAACCCAGATTGATGTGTTCTGAAAAACTGTCTCTTGAAATTAATGGAGAGGCCAAATGCTTCCATGACAAAGAGGAACTGGGGGAGTTTGTGACTCGCAATCCAACCCTACAAAAAATACTGAAGTATATTCTAGAGGAAGAAAAAAAATCACCAGGATTCCAGGAACAGTGGCAGAGAGGCCTCAATGAATGGGGCAGACAGTGGAATGAAGGAGAAAAGTAGACAACCAATGGCAGAAAAATAGCATAGCAGAGATGAGGCAGAGAAGATTGGCTGTAATTTGTAACACACATGGCCTTGATACACCAATAAAAAGAAACTCAGGCAGAGTAGATCAGGAAATAGGGTCCATCGAGATGCTCTGTATAGGAAATATAATCAACCTGAAAGAGGGCTTATGAACTGAAAGTCAAATATGAGAAAACAATGCTCTATGTGACAGGGAACCAGAGAGAAATAGGGACAGCTCATCCAGCAGCTGCAGATAGGTTGGAAAGACATGTCACTTTTGTGTAGTGGAGAACTACTCATCTATAATGAAGGAAAACCTTGAAGCTTTTGTAGGTAAAGGAATATAGAGAATCAAGATCAAACTCAAGGGTAAAAAGGTTCAGAACCACTCAGGTAGATAGCGGGGTTGCCCCCAATCTAAAAACTAAAGGAGTTAGTAGGACCCAAAATTGTACAAAGCACCCTGTGAAAGTGAAAGGGGAGGAATTTTCTAAAAAAGTAAGGCAGAGGACAGTTTTAATAGTGTATCATATTTAAAATCCACATTATTCTTATCACTCTGTTTAGTTTGATTTTATTCTGTTCCAGTCTGTGTACTTGTACTAGATTTGAGGGTACAGACATCTATTCCAAAAATAGCAGGTTATACTATGGTAACTATCCTTAATTTCCTGTTATTACTTACACTGTCTTACTATGACTGATCTTATTTGAATCTGATTTGTTAGATCATTGTTTCATCTTGACTGATTTTATTTGAATCTGTTATACTTGATAGCATCAAGTCTGAGTATAGGCAACTACTCTGAAGATGACAAGACTCACTAGGATACCCATTCTGGTCTGATTATTAACTGATTTTGAAGTCCTATAATGTCTCCAATGTTTTGTTTTATTAATATTGCTATGTACTGCTATGTTCAATTATAGTATGCCTGATGATATAGACAATTCTATTGAAAATAACGAGACATCATAGTAACTACTGTAGATCACCTAGTATTGTGGTTTTATATGTCTTTTTTGTTTCATGTTTTTCTAGGAATTTGTTTTATTTTGTCTTTTTTTATTTGTTTTTTCTTCTAATACAGAAAGGATAGGTATATATGTAGAGACTCATGCATTAGTAGAATTTCTAAACAGTTTACAAGAATTGATTATATAATAGATGATGAAATGAACAGAAACTTTGAAGAAAAAGAGACACTAAGGTACACAGTGCTAATTCTGTAGCATCATGATATGAAATCTAGCAATACTACTATTCTTTGTTTAGAGTGTTATTAGTCTGTTTTGTTTTGTTTAATTTCAACATATGTGAAGGTATGGACAGCTATTTTGAAGAGAACGAGAGAAATTATGGCAGCCATTGTTGACTTCCCTGTTGTCTGGTCTTGATGACCTAAAATGCCTTCATCAGGCTGTTCTGATCAGTTTAATACTATTCTGTTTTGTATGAATTCACTGTGTGTGAAGATATGGACAACTATTTGGAAGAAAACAAGAGGCAATATGATAGACAGTGAAGATCTCCGGTGGTCTTGCTTTGAAATATGTGTCTCTTATATTGTTTTCTTATGATCTGTTTTGTTCTGTTTTGTTATGTTTAATTTTACCCTCTTTGAAGTAAAAAAGAATGCAAGGATCTAAGATGCAAAGGAATGCTTCTTAGATTATGGAGTTTATGGGCTCTACCATAGTTTGATGGGAGAGTTATCATTAAGTCTTTACTTATCCTATCTCTACATACCCCAGTGATATTCTTAATCAAGACTTCCAGTTAGGAAATGATGATCTCTGTGTGAGAAATATGTGGGCTATTTGGCAAGGGTTGTAGCAGGTAGAATTGTTTACCAACTCAATAGCCATCTCCTCCTTTCTCTTTGTGGATAGAATCTTCATTTTTAAAATGTATTCCTCCTGCCTCCTATGCTCATCTAAGTCAGTCATACTCATTTCATCCCTCTTGAGCAGTGTCTGGTTAGTTACACACATGATGGCTGTGATGTGAAGGGAAATATGCTGGGGAGATTCTGAAAGAGGTTTCCTGAATGATAAACACAAGAAGAGAGACCTTCCACTCTTTCCATTGAATATTACCCACCTTGAATGCAATGCTTAATCTACAGTGGCCACCTTGTGGCCATGAGAGCTGCTAAACAATATGCTGAGGGGTGCAGATCTAAAAGATAGAAGATATTAGGAATTTTTATGACATTGTTGCACTACTGAATAAACCAACTCCAAAGTCACTCTTTCCTGGACTTATACACAAAAATCATCCTCTCCTGGACTTATGTACAAGATAATACATTTCCTTTTTTTTTAAGTCAGCAAATTTGGAATTGTTACTATTACAACTGAAAGCAAACCAAAAGATTCAAATGGGATGTGGACAAGGGCATTATTAGCTTTTTAGCGGAGGCTGCAAAAAGAGATAGATGCATCAAGCCAAGGAAACAGAGATTGGTTGCACTATCCTAGGTGCTGAACAAAGTGGTCCAGCCTTTGCTCTAATATTGTTAACAGACTTGCTGGAGATGAAGAACAGATGTTTAGAAAGACTCAAAGGGTGCACTACAGAGAAGACACATGAACAAAGCTAACTTGGATACAATTGTATGGAACCAATTACTTTCCTATGGTTTTATTAGTAAGTTTTGACTATCTAGGGTTTCTGATTACTACTTTATTCCATCAAGGTTGAGTGACTATCTTGTTCTACTTATCTTTAGCAGCAAACTTCATTTTTCACTTCATAAAGAAAACTCAGGCAATTGAGGTGAACCTCTCATGCCCTTCGTATGCACTTACATTTTAATTTCTACTAACAATGATGAGGACCGTAACTGCCAGACAGCAAGCTGGGTCCTTATGTACACTACCTTACTTTTCCCCACACAAAAACCTGGGTGACTGTCCCCATTCCACATATGATGAAATGGAGAAGGAAGGCTTGTTCACAGTGATACATCTGGTAGGTATTGGAGCCAGAGTTCAACCCTGGGACTATCTAACTCCACAGTCTATATTACATCGCTTATTTTCCTCCCTCTCTTCCTCCCTTCTTCTCTTCTTCTTCCTTCTTTCCTGACTTAAAGAAACAAGAAAACACTTTATTCTCCACCTTTCTTTAGTCCCCAAGGAAACAAAATACATTCCATGGAAATTGTTATCAAGATACTTATGAAAATTAGATGTGAAGGACCAGGAAGAAGAGGACAAGAAAAAAACTGGAGAAGTAATGGAATTGAGGGGTATAAGTGATAATGGTATCCATACACCTTTTTTAATCCCTGTCCAGAAAGAAGATAAACTTCATATCTACTAAATTCCACATGTAAACAGAATACATGTTAAAGTGGATGTATGTTATGGCAAACTATATATATATATATATATATATATATATATATATATATATGGCTTAAATTATACATGTGAATACCACTCAATTCAAATTATAACAGCCATTCATTCTTTCAATAAAAATTTATCAAATATTACTATGTGCAAGATGCCTCTTTTATTTATTTTTGCAGTGCTGGGGGTGAAACCAAGGGTCATATATATCCTAAGTAATCAATCAACCATGGAGCTATATCCTCAGTGCAGGACCTTTTTGTTTGTTTGTTTTGTTTTTTGTTTAGTTTGGTTCTGGTTTTTTGAAATGGAGTCTTGATATGTAGTTCAAGCTGGCCTTGAACTCACAATGAAGTCCAGGCTGATATCACAGCAAACCTCTTGCCTCAGTTTCCCAAATGTTGAGATTACAAGCATGGACCACCACACCCACGTAGTACCTACCCTCTTAACTCTGAATGAGAAGGCATTTTCGGACAACATCGCATATAATTTGAATGAAAAAACCCTACAACATATGTTATCCTACCTTCACAAGGAAGGCTATGTGAAAGACAGAGGTATGACAAGATGCATTTCCTGAAACAGCTCTGGTTCCAGTGGGGAGTGACAGAATTGGGAAGAGACGCACAAAACACAAATGAATGTAATTTTATGCAGTCTATGGTATGTGATGTAAGTTCTATAGAAGTCAAATATGGTAAAAGTATGAGAAGGAGAAAGAAATTATGATTAGAGAAACATGTGAATGCTTGGTCATTAGAATTCATGATAATGTCTAAACAGAATTGAAGCCATGAGAGTGAATGTTTTGAGAGACTAGGGAGAGGTGGTGGAGAAGGGGGAGAAAGGACAGGAGGGGAAGGAAAGAGGAGGTACTTGAGGAAAGGCCACATTTTAGGGAAGAAGGACTAAAAACAGTCAGATGGAACATCTAGAAAAATAGGAGACATAGAGTGCTGCAGAGTTACAGAGGACGAGTTTCAAAGAGTCTGAGGGTGGCCTGCAGCCCTTCATTTCTTTTGGACCTGAGAATAGTAGAAGCTAGGACTTGCAGTTGGGGAATGTTGGGAGAGGTCTTTTTGTGAAGTAGCCACTGGGTGGCAGTGGTGGTAGCAGCAAATGCAGTTGTGTGCCTGGACAAACACAAATCTAGCAAAACCATGAGATGAGTTGCTGCAGAACTAAACTAGATTCGAGTAGTAGGAGCAAGAGGTTACCTCGAGCTGAAATTCGCTAATGTGTCACTTCTGTTTAGGCATGCACCAAGCTTGAAGTCACACTCTACCTTCTCTGAAGAGACCAGGTTTATCCTTGGAAACAAAGTAATATTAAAAAATATTTTGTAGGTCAGCATGGTAGTGCATGCCTGTAATCCCAGTAACTTGGGAGGCTGAGGCAGGAAGATCACAAATTGGAGGCCAGCTTGAACAATTGATCAAAACTCGTCTTTCTCGTTTCTTTCTTTCTTTTGGCTGCAGGAGGCTGACTTTAATTTCTTTGAGTATATACTATATATACCAAAGAACATTATGACTGGGTCATTTGTAGTTCTGTTTTCAGTGTTTTTTTATTAGTATTGTACATGTTTGAAATGCATAATGATAACATTCATCATAGAGAGTTTGTACCTGTACATAATATATCTTAATTCTTCATTTTTCCCCCTTCCCCTCCCCTCGACCTTCTTCCCCTCCCCATTTATGAAAACTTTAATTCCATTTTTCCTTCCATTCTCTTTTTCTTTCTTAATCCCTTATCCCTTTCTTCCCCTCTTCCTCTCCCTCCCATTTTGCCCTTTCCATTTGAACATGTTCTTCCTACTTTTCAAGATCGATCCTCCATTTTGCTGTTTATTTATCCTTTGGGTTTCTCACACAAAAGAAACAATGTGATATTTAAACTTGTG
Organism: Dolichotis patagonum; assembly: GCA_004027295.1. Classification (NCBI taxonomy): domain Eukaryota; kingdom Metazoa; phylum Chordata; class Mammalia; order Rodentia; family Caviidae; genus Dolichotis; species Dolichotis patagonum. Next base: position 8,647 of record PVJX010037238.1, read on the forward strand.
TGTTCGATTTATTTCCCTTAAAATTATAGTCTTGATGTGCACCCATTTACCTAAAAATGTTTTCTGTTTGTCCTTCCTTGTGGCAGAGTAGTACTCCATTGTATATAAAAAACACATTTTGTTTATCCATTCATCCATTGACAAAGTTATGGGCTGTTTCCAAGATTTAGCTATTATAAATTGTGTTGTTATAAACATGGGCATGTATGTTTCACCATGGTGTGATGCTTTTAACTCTTTCAGGAAGATAATGAGAAGGCAAAGATCTAGGTTGTATAGAATGTCTAGTTTCAGTTTTTTGAAGAATCTTCATACTGATTTCCATAGTGGTTGTACCAATTTACACTCCAAACAGTGCAGGAGGGTGCTTTTTTACCCACAGCCTTGCCAGCAGTTTTTATTGGTTTATTTTCTTTATATTTTTAAAACTTGCTAAAAATTAGTACATATTTGTTATACACATTGATCACATTCATTATAGGAAGTTTGTACCCATACATAATATCTCTTTTTTAAGATTAATTGTATTGGAATGTTTTAGATATACACAATGATAAGCTTCATCATAGGGAATTTGTACCTGAGCGTAACATACCTAATTCTTTTTTTCTCCATCCCTCCCTTCAACCCTTCTTCCCCTTCCATTTACACAAGCTTTGTTTTAATTTTATCCTTCTTTACCTCTCCATCCTGCTCCCATGTTCCTGTTCCCATTTGAATATTACTAATATTTATCTAACATTATGCTTCTTATTTATTCTTTGGATATCTTACACAAGAAAAACAATATGAATTTAAACTTGTGTATCTGATTTATTTCACTTAAGACTATGGCCTTGAGGTGCATGCATTTCCCAAAAATGATTCATTTATCATTCTTTATGGCAGAGTAGTACTCCATTGTATATAAAAACCATATTTTCTTTACCCATTCATATTTTGATGGGCATATAGGCTGTTTCCAAGATTTAGCTATTACAAACTGTGCTGCTATAAACATGGGTGTACGTATATCATTGTGGTATGATGCTCTTAACTTTTTTTATTTTTTTATTTTAAAGAGAATAAAACAAAAGAGGGCAGAACAAAGCAGATAAGAACAGAGCAACATAAACAGCACAGCACTTTACAATAAGACAACCAGACATTATCAGTAGCTATCAAAATATCTCTTTCCCTGCTATAGTTGAGCATAGTTTCAAATACAATAATATCAAACATAACAAAATAGTATAAAACCATTCAAAAGAATGAAAGAAGCTCTTAGCTTTTTCAGGAAGATACATAGATGAGGAATATTTGGGTCAAATGGAACCACTAGTTTTAGTTTTTTGGGGACTTCCCATACCTCCACAGTTGTATCAGTTTACACTCTCACCAGCAGTGGAAGAGGGTTTCTTTTCCCCAACAACCTCTCCAATATTTGTTATTCATTGATTTCTTGATTATAGCCATTCTTTCTGGAGTGAGATTGAATCTTAGTGTTGTTTTAATTTACATTTCTTTTTTTCTGCATAGTGAATTTTTTATTTTAAAGAGAATAAAACAAAATAAAACAGAGCATAGCAAATCAGAATAGAACAATGCAAGCAACACAAGACTTCAAAACAAGACAACAGGAAATCAACAGTGGCTACCATAATGTCTCTTGTTTTCTTCGAAATAGTTGTCCATATCTTCACACACAACAATGTCAAACGTAACAAAATAGTGTAAAACCAATCAAAAGACTGAAAGCATTACAGGACTTCAACACCAGATAATAGGAAATGAACAATGGTTTCTATAATGTCTTGTTTTCTTTAGAATAGTTGTCCATACTATCACATATAATAAAATCAAACAAAACACAACAGAATAAAACTGATTAAACAAATCAATGAAAACATTATAGGACTTCAAAACAAGATAATAGGAAACCAACCATGAGTACCATAATACATCCCATTATGTTCAAAATAGCTGCCCATACCTTCAGACACAGTAAAATCTAACAAAATAAGACAGAATGAAACCAAGCCTCACAAAATTGTGAAAACAATACTAGAATTTAAGCCAAGATGGTAAGAAATTAACAGTGTCACTACCTTCTCCTCACAGGTGTTTCCTCCCCTATCACTTTTATAATATAAATTGTGCTTTTTTGTTCCCTCTAACTCCTTCTGTTTTTTATGCTAGGGTTCACCCATACGAGTTCTAACTGTTTCAGCCATGAACATGATTTCCAGTTGCATCCATTTACCTACAAGAATCTCAAGATTATTCTACTTTATAGTTGGGAAGCTTTCCATGGTACAAAAATACCATATCTTTCTTATCCATTCTGTGGTTGATGGGAAAGTTACCCTTGCTTTTTTTCTGATCTCCTGTTGTATGGAACAATTGTTTTCTCTCCTTTGATTTTCAGTCTATAAATTTCCTTTCAAGTTAAATGTTTTTCTTTTTTTAAAAAAATTTTTTATTAATTTGAAGGTAGCAAAATACAACAGAACAGGATGAAACAAAGCCAATTGAGACAGTGTAGTGAAACTGGCACAGAACTTCACAGCAGGTTACCAGGACAACAGCAACAGGTACCATAGTATATCTCATTAGCCTCACAATAGTTGTTCCTTCAATCAGGCACAGCAAAACCAAAGGAAATACAGAACATTATAGAACTTATCAAAACAGAACATTGAATAGAGCAATAACATCAATCAACACAAAGCAAAACAGTGATAAAAAATATTTGTCTTCAAAGAGATGATAGAAGGAAATCCCCCTTATTTGCTATATTACATATGGTCAACCTCCCAAGAGATGCTCAGATCTCTGGCTCCCACTTGCCAGCAGTGGGTGGTGGTGGTGGGATGGGATGTTTGATTCTCAGCCCATGCGCTGTTAGGCTTCCAGCCACTCACCAGGGTGGCTGGCTGCTTGCTCGGTTTCCCAGCGCCCTAAGTTCCAACATGGCGTGTATCCCAGGAGACATTACTTCTCACCCTGGGGTGAGTTTAGTTTACACTAAGTAACTAAGCCGTGGCTTAGTTTACATTTCTTGAATGACCAGTGATATTGAACATTTTTCATATATTTATTTGCTGTTTGTACTTCATCTGAAAAATATCTATTTCAGGTGCCCATTTTTGGATTGGGCCTAAAATTTGAGGTGACTGATTTTTTTTTAGTTCTTTATATATCGAGTTATTAGTCCTTTATCTGAGGAGTAGTTAGTAAAAACTGTTTCTCATTCTGTGAGTTGTCTCTTCAAACTTTTGGTGTGTTTTGTACAAAATCTTTTTAATTTGATTTGACCCGAAGTTTTGATTCTTTGTAATATTTCCTATGCAATTGGGATTTTGTTCACAAAGTCTTTGCCTATTTCTGAATCTTCTAGAGTTTTTATCTATTCTATCTTTCTGCAGGTTAAGGGTTTCTGTTATATTTATACGTTTGCTCAGTTTTAGTTTAGTTTAGTGCATAGTGAGAGATAATGGGCATAAGTTCAATTTTTGCCATTATGGAAAGCCAGTGTTCCTAGCACCATTTATTGAAGAGGCTTATCTTTCTCCTAGTGAAGGTATTTGGCCCCTTTGTCAACATAGCTGGGTGTGTTTTGAGTTGTTTCTGCATCTTTTACTTTGTTTCATTTTTCTTTGGGTATGGGTTTTTTTTTGCAAGTACCATGCTGTTTTTATTATGTTAGCTTTGTGATGTAATTTCAAACCAGGGATTGTGATGCCTCTAGCTTTGCTTTTGTTGCCCAGAACCACTTTTGTTATTCTAGGTCTCTTGGTTCCATATGAGTTTTAGGATTACTTTCTCTAGTTCCACAAGGAATGTTGTTGGTATTCAATTAAGATTGCATTAAATTTGTATAACATTTTTGGAAATATGGCCATTTCCACTATATTTATTCTGCCTATCCAAGAACAAGGAATATCTTTCCATTTTTTGATATTTTCTTCAATCTCCTTTTTCAGAGAGTTATAGATTTCAATGTAAAGGTCTTTTGCTTCCTTCGTTAGATTGATTCCTAGGTATTTCACTTTTATGGATGCTATTTTGAAAGATACCGTTTCCCTAATTTTTCTCTCAGCAAGTTTGTTATTGACTTTTGAGTGTTGACTTTGTATTCTGCTATGCTGCTAAATTTAGTTGTTAATTCTAAGAGTCTTTTGGTGGAGCTTTTGGAGTCTTCTATATGAGTATCATGTCATCATCAAATAATGATAATTTAACTTCTTCCTTTCCTATCTTTATTCCTTTTATTTGTTTCTCTTACCTAATTATTCTGGCTAGTGTATTTATAACTATATTGAACAGGAGTGGTGACAGTGGGCATTCTTGTCTTGTTCCTGATTTTGCTATGAAAGCTTTCAGTTTTTGATAACTTAGTATAATGTTGGCTGGTGGCTTTTATTAGATTGAGATATAGACCTTTTATTTCAATTTTTTATCAAGAATAGGTGTTGGAATTTGTCAAATGCTTTTTGTACATCTATTCAAATTATCATGTGATTTTTGTCCTTGGTTCTGTTGATTTAGTGTATTACATTTATCAAATCACATATGTTGAGCCATATTTTCATTCCAGGGATGGATCCTACTTGGTGATGTTGTATAATCTTCTTGATAATTTGCTGCATTTTATTTGCCAGTATTTTTTGCAGATTTCTGGATCTGTGTTCATTAAGGAGATTGGCCTATAGTTCTCTTTTTTGTTTCGATCCTTCTCTGGTTTTGGCATCAGGATAATGCTTGTTTCCAGCAATGAGTTTGAGAGTATTGCTTTCCTTTCAATATCATAAGAATTTAAGGAATAGGAGCATTAGATCTTCTCTAAAATTCTTGTAGAATTCATCATTGAATCCATCAGTATCTGAGCTTCTCTTCATTGATAGTTTTTTTAAATTAAATCTTCAATTAATTAAATCTTTATTGACTTAAATTAGCTATTTAGAATTTTTATGTCTTCTTGACTCATCTTTGATAATTTATATGTATCTAGGAATCTTTCCATTTCTTCTATGTTTTCCATCTTATTAGAATACAGGTTTTCAAAGTAGGTATTGATGAACTTCCAGATTTCTACAGGATCTGTTGCAGTTTCACCCTTTGTATTCCTAATTGCATGGATTTGAGTTTTTTCTTTCCTTTTTAGAAAAATTTGGCTAAGGGTTTGTCAATTTTATTTAATCTTTCAAAGAACCAAGTCTTTGATTCATTGACTCTTTGCATTGTTTTCTTAGTCTCATTTGCATTAATTTCTGCTCTGATATTCATAATTTCATCCCGCATATAAGCTTTGGACTTGCTCTTCTTTTTCTAGAAGCTCAAGGTTCAACACTATGTTACTTCTTTGAGTTTACTCCTTTTTTTATAACATGGGCATTCACCACTATAAATTTCCCTCTTAATACCGGTTTCATTGCATCCCATAAGTTTTGGTATGTTGTATTGGTGTTATCATTTAATTATATTTATTTATTTTAAAGTGGATAAAGCAGAACAAAACCAATCAAAACAAACCAATATAAAAGATACAGGACTTCAAAACATTACAAGATCAACAACAGTTACTGTAATGCCTTTTGATGTCTTCAAAATAGCTGCAGATAACTTTGGACATAATGAAAATCAAACAGAACAGAATAAAGCAGAAACAATAAAAACAAAACAGGGAATGCAATAAAGGACTTCAAAACAAGCCTATAGTAAATCCAAAATTACTACCATAATATATCTTGAAATAGCTGTTCCTGCTATCAGATTTAACATAATCAAACAAAATAAAAGAGAATAAAACCCAACCCAACAAAACAATGGAAATGATATAGGACTTCTAAAACAAGACCATAGGGAATCAACAATGGCTGCAACCCTCAAAAGGAGATTCCTCCTAGATGCCACATTGCATACCAATATCCTCAGAAGCTATGATCGCACCACTGGCCCTAGACCTACAATGTTAGTGAAACACCAAAGCACCACAGGCATCCAATTGCATTTCACCTTGATAGCTATCATCACAACCTTAGGATAAGCTAGTTTCTTAGGATAAGCTGGTTGCTTAGGGCAGGGGGTGAGAGGGTGGTGTAAGGGGTAGGGGTGGGTGACTGTTGGTACTTCTTATTTGCCAGCCTGCAAGCTGGAAGGGGATAGAGTCTGTCTGTTCCAGTTCAGTGGTGGCCCACACATGGTATCATCTAATTTTAGAAAGTGCCTAACTTCTGCTTTAATTTTATCTGTAACCCATTGGTTGTTTAAGAGGCCATTCTTTAACTTACATGTGTTTATATTGTTCTTGGGATTTCTTTTACCACTTATTTCTAATTTTAGGGCACTGCAATCTATAATAGGCATGAGATAATTTCAGTTCCTTAATATTTCCTTAAGCATGTTCTATGAGTTAATATGTGGTCTATATTGGAGTAAATCCCATGTGCTACTGAGAAGAATGTATATTCATTTGTTATTGGGTGGATCACTCTGTACACATCTTCCAAGTCTATTTGTTCAAAAGTTTGGTTCAGTTCTGATATTTATTTGTTGATTATTTGCCTAGTTGATCCATCTATTTGTGACAGTGGGGTGTTGAGGTCTCTCATTAAATTGTATTAGTGCTTATTTGATTTTTCTTGCTCATAAGTATTTGTTTTTTATGGTTAGGTGCACAAACATTTGGTGCATATATATTTATTGTTGTTATCTCTTCCTATTGTATTGTTACCTTAACAAGTATGTGTAGATTTTATTTGTCTCCTTTGATCAGTCTTGTCTTGAAATCCAGTTTGTCTGCAAATAGAATAGCTACCCATGCTTTTTTCCAGGTTCCTGTTGCATGGATATTGTTTTCCATCCTTTGATTTACAGTCTATAAATGTCTTTCTGAGTTAAACATGTTTCTTATATACAGCATATTGTTGGATCTTGTTTCTTGACCCATTCTACCAGTCTGTTTCTTTTGATTAGTGAATTGAAATCACTTACATTGATGGTTATAACTGATACATATCAACTTATTCTTGTCATGTTGTTTTCCTGTTCTTGGTTTCCCTTCTTTCCCTTTTGTTTAATTGCTTGACTTACCTTGTGGAATCATTCTATTGAGATTCCTGCAATTCTTGTCATCATTGTCTCTTTCTAGACTATCCTTCAGAACTTTTTGTAGTGCTGAGGTGGTGATCATTAATTTGTTCAGATGTTCTTTATCATGAAAGTATCTTATTTCTTCAGAAAATTTGAAAAATAATTTTACAGAGTGCAGCAATCTGGGCTGGAAATTTTTTAGGGCTTGAAATACTTCAATTCAATCTCTCCTTGATGAAAATGTTTATATTGAGAATCTGCTGTGATTATGATGGATTTTTCCTTTGTTTCTTTTCTCTTATAGCTTTTACTACTCTGTTCTTGTGTTACTTTCTGTAATCTTGAGTACTCTATGCCTTAGTGTTGTTTTTCTCTGTTTATGGCTATTTGGAGTTTTGTAAACCATATTTTCTTTTCTTTTCTTTTTTTAGCCATGTTTTTCTATATATCAACTTCTTTTTTCATGGTTGGGAAGTTATGTCCTTTGTGCTATTTATGATTTTTCATTGATTCCAATTAATCTATTAGTCTTGTTTGCATCATACACCAGCTGTTGGATTGGCTTTTTGTGGTCTCTTGTTATTTTTAAGAAGTCTTTCATTTGACAATCACCAGCTTCAACCTTGTCTTCTAGATATGATATTCTGTCTATAAATTGGTTCTACTGCATATCTCCTAGATATCTGTTTAAATCCATTTTATGGCATTTAGTTCTTTTTTATGTTGGGTCATATGTTTTATGTCATGGTTTCTATGTCTTTCCTAAACTCCTCTATCTTTTTAATCTCTGTCAGCTTCTCTAGATTCACTATGTCCTTCATTATGGTCATCATCTCTTTAGTTATCTGTGCAATTATTTCTGATTTAGCTAATTTTTTTTAATAATTTTATTTAAAGAGAAAAAAACAAAACAAAATAAAACAGAATAAAGGGTAGTGACAATACAGTATTCTAAGGAAAGAAGGAAAAGTACAACAACAATAAAACCTAAGAAATTATTACTTGACAAGTTACATACTGACTTCTTGGAAATAGTTGTTCAAATTACAAGTTAAAACATGTAAACTAGACATTCAAACAGTGAGACTGTTAACAGTTCTGCTCCACAATCTGACAAAAACAGCAATATGGTCATCCATCTTACCCACTCAAATATACATGCAATTATATCAATAGGGTAAAATTAAACACAAAAAAACAGAGCAAAGCGGATCACAAGAAAGCAATGTAAGACATAAATTTCAAAGCTAGACAATTGGAGATATTCACTCTCTATCATATTGACTCTTGTTTTCTTCCAAATAGTTGTCCATATTGTCACATATAGGGAATTCACATGAAACAACCTAGTATGGAATTGATCTGA